>JADBJO010035580.1:0-12089 GCA_016801955.1 Conus betulinus | reverse complement strand
AGACAGCGAAAACGTATTATAAAAAAAACACGACAACACCCGACCCCCCCATACTTTCATGATTTTCATTTGCTTCTTAGGTGGCACCTTTGGTTGGTTTTTTGAAAACTTAACAAACATACTACAGTATTGCACACCAGCCTTTTTTCTGGTATAGCATTCTTCTTAAAATTGAAAAGGCAGAGGAGTCAAATTACCACTTTCCGCGGTCACTGAGGAGAAACAATCAGGTTTCGAAATACCGGTATCTGACCAGGAGTTAGCTCATGTTAGTGAGCTTCCTCCCCATTGGAGATTGTCTCCTGCTTTGGAGACTAAGCTTGCTGAAGGTTCATTTTGGGAAGCATTTATTATTCCCCATTCACCCACTCAAGCACATACTGTCAGTTAGGCAGAATCATCTACCACTGCAGATATGAAGGCATATCACCCCCCTATTTCTACAATCTAAGTCATAAGAGCAAGCTTTGTTTATAATTATATATATATATATATATATATATATATATATATATATATATATATATATATATATATATATATATATATATATATATATATATATATATATATATATATATATAATGAAACAATTAAGTAGTGGGGAAAAACAAGTGCAGGATAACAATTCTTCCATCATTATAATAATGACTTGGCAAAGACTTGAAATTAAAAAAAAATGAAGATGGAAATGGGAAAACATATACCATAAATATGAAAACCCTTCACTAGCTACACGAGGCAACCATCGCAATCCCTCTCAAAGGCAGATCTATAAGTAATGCCTGCTCCTAGGCCTTTCGTTCGCTGGATCAGACTCATCACGGAGACACTCAACACCAACAACGAAAAGAAACAGTAGTCTAGGTTTTTTTTTTTTTTTTTTTTCAAAATACTGGTCCTTTCAAATCATCCACTCACAGACTGTCGATCTTTAAAGTAAAATACTGTTCAGATTAAAAAAAAAAAAAACATGTCATGAATTTAGCAAATAATATTGCGCAGCACTGTCCTGTATCTTGTCTGTACAAAAATGCTCAAGCCAAGCTAAAAAGCCCGAGAGATATCAAATGAATCTGATTCTGGTATCAGAGCGAGACACAATTTGGATTTTAACCAGAGGTGGACGAAATTAGACGGCACCACGCACTGTCTTAATTGTAGAATGGAGAATTCAGGAGGTGATCCAGCATGTTAAGAAAAAAAAAAAGCACACAGCCAGCGCACGCGGATTTTGCTGTGTAAATGACGTCAAGGTCTGTGAGACGAGGAGAAAACAAAAAGACGTCATAACCAAGAAGCATGATCTGGAACTGATGGCAAAGTTTCAGTATGCCCTAGTGGTTACAAACCATGCAAGTAGTCAGCGGATACAAAATGATGCAGTCACCTCAACATCAGATGGGGACGAGAGCGATTCTTCTATCCGCCGGACAGGTAACACAAACGTCTGTCCAGCCACATGCGAAGAAAACGCTAACGACCTGGGACAAACTACAGCAAAGCAACAACGTTGGTGCAGAAACTGACCCTCAGAGACCCCCGCTATCCTGATAGAGCGGCCCTGGCACGTTAGACAGTCCTGAATGGGACTACAGTCAACAGCGCCAGACCACCACCATCACCTCAAGGCCACGGTAACAAGATGAAGACCTTCCCGCACAAGACGTCCTGCACAAGACGCAAAATGAAAGACCTAGAAGAAACTTCTTCTTCTTCTTCTTCTTTCTTTAACATCCACCATCATCATTTTGATGGTTTGTTGTGTATAACTAGGTTGTTGGTATGTAGAACTGGCAGTAAGGGGACTTGTGGGGTGGGGGTGGGGGGGGGGAGGAGGGCGCTAGCTGGTCAGATTCGGATTTTTGAAGCACTCCACCGAGGTTGAGGAGATAACCTCGGGAGGCAGACTGTTCCAGTTCCTGACAGTGACTCAGAAAATGAAGTCTATGCAATGGAGAACAAGAAACATGTGAAGAAAATCAAAGCAAGTTTATTCATAAATGAAAACCAAGTGAGATTTCTTCTGGACACTGGGGAGTCAACAAATGTTATGTCGAAGAAAACTTACAGAGAAGTGTCAGGCGACACAAACCTGAAGAAACTGAAAAAGACTAAGAGCAAGTTAGTCATCTTCAACAAATCTGAGATGAAACCTAGGGGAGAAATTATTTTGAGAGTTGTGAACCAAAGAATGAAAACACTTACAAAGTGACATTTATCATCACAGAAGAAAACTGCACTCCAGTCCTGGGGTTGAGAGCAGCACAAGGCATGAATCTCATCACAGTCAACACAGAGAATATAGCTGTTGTGACCAGAGAAGGAAGCAACAGTATTTTGGATCAATACAAGGATGTTTGTGATGGAGAAGTTGGACAGTTTGAAAGAAAACTCCATCTTCAGACAGACAAAGAGTCAACTCCAGTCAAAATGCCCTGCAGAAAATGGCCACTCTCAGTGAAGAAAAAAGTGAAAGATGATCTGGAAAGACTGGAAATGGAAGCTGTCAGCAAAGTAGATACTCAAACAGACAGGATCAGTAGTCTAGTGGTAGCAATGAAACCCAATGGGAAAATAAGGTTGTGCATTGATCCTAAGCCTTTGAACAAAGCGCTCAAAAGAAATGAATATCCGACTCCAGAACTGGATGATTTTCTTCCCAAACTGAAAAAAGCCAAGCACTTCTCACACTTTGACCTGAAGAATGGGTTTTGGCATGTTAAAACTGGACGAGAGGAGTAGCTACTTGACAACATTTGAAACCATATTTGAAAAATACAAGTGGAACAAAATGCCATTTGGGATATATGTGGCACCAAAGAATTCCAGAGAAGGATTGAGCAAGAACTAGCTGATCTACCAGGCGTAGTAGCTGTCAGCTGGCCATGATGATATCATACTTTGGGGGAAAGGTGATTCTGATCACAAAGGAGGAAAGAATCATGATGAGCGTGAGAAGCTGCTGCTACAAAGATGCCGTAAAAAGGAATAAAGCTGAACATAGAAAAAGTAGGACTGAAGCAAACAGAAGTCACTTACTTGGACACATTCTTACAAGAGGACTCAAACCAGATCCAAAAAAGTTTGCAGCAATTCAACAGCTACCAACTCCAGAATCAAAGCAGGATGTGCAAAGATTGCTTGGAGTTGTGGGCTATCTCCAAAAGTTCGCTCCACATCGGTCCGAAGCAGCCCTGATGAGAGAACTACTGAGAAAAGAAGTTTATTTCAAATGGGATCCTGATGTGCATGGGACATCACTAGAAAAAGTGAAGAGCAACCTGTCCAAACCACCTGTTCTGCGCTACTTTGATCAAACTGAGAAAACTCAAATCACTCTTCAGTGTGATGCATCAGCTTATGGTTTAGGCGCGTGCCTTATGCAGAATGGTCAGCCAGTACAATACGTGTCTCAAATATTGTCTGAAACTGAAAAAAACTATGCCAAAATTGAAAAAGAAATGTTGGCGATAGTTTTCGGTCTTGACAGATTTGAAAGATACATGTTTAGACACAAAGTCACCGTGAAGTCTGACCACAAATCATTGGAGGTGATCCACAAAAAGAGTCTGCTCTAAGCTCCAAAGAGAATTCAAAGAATGCTGCTACACACCCCAGAAGTATGACTACAAGGTGGTCTACAAAAAAGGAACTGAGATGTATCTGGCAGATACACTGAGCAGAGCTGTGAGTGGGAAAAACCTGAAGAACAAATGGGCCACACACAATTAATTTTCTGCACATGAGCTTTAAGACATGGATATTACACAGGAGCTATCGGTCTGTGAGACAACCATGCCAAACCTGCAAAAAGCAACAAAGGCAGATGAAGATATTAAACCTGTTGATGGAAATCATACTGGAAGGATGGCCTGAAGAAAAGAAAGCTCCATCAGAAAACATGCAAGCATTTGTCCCGTTCCAAGATGAACCGTCAGTACAAAACGGTGTGATTTTCAAGGCAGAGTGGTTGTACCCAAACAAATGAGGCATCATTTCTTACAGAAAATGCACGCAAGTCATGCTGGTATTCAGGAATGTATCAGACGAGGGAGAAAAGTCACATACTGGCCTGGAATGAATTTTGATATTGTGAGTCCCGTCAAAGATTGTCAATATGCCAAGAGTTCAGCTGGCGTCAACAAAAAGAACCACTCATCAACAGTGAAATACCTGAGTTGCCATGGCAGTATCTGGATGCCGAATTGTTTGATGCAAAAAGAAAAGCTATTTGGTAATGGTTGACTACTATTCTGACTTCTTTGAATTTGATGTTCTACCGCCAAAGACAGTGATGAAGTCATCAAGAAGATGAAAGCCCATTTCGCAAGACATGGAATCCCAGAGAGACTGACACTGATAATAGGCCACCATTCAGCCCTAAGGAATTTGAGAAAATTTTCTCAGATTTATGGATATGAACACGTGATGAGTTCGCCCCATTATCCACAGTCAAATGGGAAAGCTGAAAATACAGTCAAAATTATGAGGAACATGATCCAGAAATGTCACCAAAGCGGTGAGGATGGATATTTGGCCTTATTGGAGCTGCGAAATACTCCATCAGAAATACTGGGAAGTTCACCTGCATAGAGACTGTTCTTGAGAAGAACAAGAACACAGTTGCCTACAGCCAGATCCATGTTGAAGCATACAGTGAAGCAAGCCACAGACGGACTTCAAGTTAGAAAGACGAAATAGGCAAGATACTACAACTGTGGAGCTGTAGAACTGACTGAGCTGAATCCTGGACAATTCGTATGGTTCAGGCCACCTGGCTCCAAAAGATGGGTAAAGGCTCAGGTTGCAAGTGGACATCAGTTCACACAACATACGAAATGAAGACGGACTTAGATTCCGGCAAAATCGACGTGACATCTGAGAAACAAGTGACAACTACAATCATGTATGTCAGCCACTACAAGGCACCAAAGGACAGCCACATTCTATCCCACCAACAGAACGACTGATTTGTGTCCATCAAACGGAAAAGGCGGATCAAATGGTGCAGTAACAGATGGGGAACAGTCAAGACAGAGAATCAACAAACCTTACAGACAGTTTATCTAGGAGCGGATGCTACAATGAACAGAGAAATAGCAAATTCAACTTCAAGAAACAGTTAAGGAATTCCAGAACCAGCTGGGGCGCAAGCTGATCACCAAAATGACAGGAACCGGACAGGAACTCTCATCTTGATCAAGAGAACACTGTTGAACAAACACCACCACAGCAGTTAGAACCAAGACACACTCGATTTGGTCGCAGTGTGAAAACCACCTGTCTAACTGAAAGACTACGTTTAGAAGAATCAAAAACAAGCGTTGAATACGTGTTGAAGCACCTCACCTTGTGTTTTTGTTGGTGTTGGTATATAATCCTGTAATCCAGGCACTCCCATTTTTTTGTATTGAAAGTTAGGTATATCTTTAAGAACACCCGCTAATGTTTTAATTTAGTTTTTTTTTCCTAAGTTAATTTGTTTGATTGTAAAGGCAGGGAGATGTTGCGTATTTAGGTTTCGTCTGCTTGTGACGACAACTTGACAAGAGTGACTTCCCTTGGAATGGCTGATGTAAACAAAGCCTAAAGTCTACGAATCGGCTGGACAATCGAACCTTCCTGTGCAGACAGCCCACTTGCAAGCGAAACAGGAAGAAGGAATACTTCCTGTAGTTCGTTTTGCAGGCAGGGAGAGGTACGTACTGTCTTGATGAAGGGGTGGATCAGGTGGTCAGCCTTGCTGCTCTTATTCTGTCTGCTGGGATGGACCACTGTAGATGTGTCAGCATGGAATCGACATTTGAGGTGTGACGGTAGCAGTTCACAACTCATCTAGCTGCACGGCGTTGGCCTTTTTCTATGTTGTCGATGTTTTTGGCAGTGTAGGGGTCCCAGATAGGTGAGGCGTATTCTAGAGTGGGGCGAACTAGGGCTTTGTAGGCTGTTTCCTTGAAGTTGATGGAGCCCACTCTCAGGTTTCGCCTGAGAAACCCTAGGGTCTTGTTTGCTCTGCTTGTTGTTGGATATGTGGGTATCCCAACTGACGTCTTGGGAGATGGTGACCCCCAGGTCTTTTTGTCTCTTCTACTCTTTTGAGGTTTTGGCCATGGAGATGATACGTGTCAGACAGTGTGTTTCTCTTCTTCCTGGAGACATAGAGGGCTTGGCGCTTGTCTGGGTGGAAAGTCACCTTCCACCTTCCAGTAGCCACACCACCACTGAAGAAGACGGACGGAGGTCTGTTGAAAGCTCCAGGTAAATACTATCCCTAGCTGAGTGACCTGTCTAAATCCGGTAGTCGTTATCTTCCATTTTGTTTCCCAGTCTGCTATGTGGTCCAGGTCCTGTTGTAACTCCCTTTGGTCTTGGGGGAAGTTATAGTTCTGTGGCAGAGAGTGTTATCTGCAAAGAGCCGTGTTGTTGAGGAGAGTTGTTCAGGAAGGTAGTTCATGTAGAGGAGAAATAGGACTGTGCCCAGGACTGATCCCTGGGGGACTCCTGACTCTACCTGAACGGCCTTTGAGGAAGCTCCATCAACAACCACCGCCTACTGTCGGTTTGCCAGGAAGTTTTTGATCCATTCATGGACCTGGCCAGTGATCCCGTAATGTCGGAGCTTGTGGATTAGAAGGGAATGGAAGACCTTGTCAAAAGGCTTTCGAAAAATCCATCACTAAAATGTCTGACTGTTTCCTCTTCTCCATATTGTAGGGTAGCCCATCCACAAGCCCCAGCAGTTGACTTTCACAAGATCTGCATCGCCAGAAACCATGCTGATCCTCGCGCAGGATGTTGACTGCCTCTGCAAATCCCATGATTGTACTTACCACAATGTGCTCTAGAATTTGCACGGGACACTCGTGAGGGAGATGGGGCGATAGTGTTCAGGCCTGCATTCTTCACCCTTCTTGAACACAGGAGAGACGTTGTTTCTTTTCAAGTCCTGTGGAAACCATGCCTGTGTTTATGAAGGACTGAAAGAGAAGCATCAGAGCTGGGACAATTTCATCAGCAATTTCCTTCTGGAGGCGAGGGGTGATTTCGTCTGTCCAGGGGTTTTGCTCGGATTTAGGCCTTTTAGCAGCTTTCTGACTCCTGCTACTGAGATGTGGATGTGGTCACATGTAGGTCCTTCAGTCTCTGGGCTCATGCCAGTCCAGGTCTCAAATTCTCTGGGTGAGCAGGATAGTTTGCTGCTGAACGCAGACTGAAACTGTGCATTCAGTATTTCTGCCTTATCCTTTGCTTCTGTTACTAGCTTACCAGCTACTTTCAATGGTAAGACACTGGCTGCTTCCGTGCGCGGAGACTTTATACATGTCCAGAATGATTTCTTCGTTCTAGGCTTTGTTTCTTAGCTGTCAGAGAGCAGGTTTTCAGTGTAGGACCAGTAGGCTCTTCAGAGTCTGAAACTTGGTGTTTGAGGGCTCTGACTTCGAAGTGGATTTTTTCATCTCCGGTCTTTTTCCATCTTTTATAGTCTGTCTGATGGAAACGGCGAAAACGAAAGCGCCGCTTCCATCGGACAGACACTACACAAACCAGGCAGGTCCACAGCGTTTAGATGGAGACATGGCATAATGATAATTGCAACACACCGGAAGAAAAAAACTCAGAGCACACACACCTCCAAGACTTATCTTCAGTTGATAGGAAATGACGTCACACACACACACACACACACACACACACACACACACACACACACACACACACACACACACACACACACACATTATGGAGTGAAATTGGATAGCAGAAAAGTGTCACGATTGAGATACATTTTAGTGGTACCCATCCTGTTATTGTGTCTTTGATCTAGTTCCTCAGAATGACTTTTTTTTAAAAGTTCTTGTTAATGACATTACAGATTATGATATCAGGCGTTGTGCAGTATTCTTATGACGTCATTCCGTTAATCTGTCCAGTTGTCAAAGATTGATATTACGTAGTTGTAATGATTTTGTTTTTCTCTTCTCTTGAAAAAGGCCACTAGGCCGAAAATGTGTGAAATATGAAGAGCGGGATTGTGATTTTGTGTACTGTTTTCTTCCTATGGAGGACTATTGCTTTCGTTTCATTAAGTGAAAGTTTCTTGATTTTTTCCGCGTATTTCGGATGGACGGAACCGGATTTCCTCCCAGTAACATTGTAGTATTTGTGGGATACGTTAACACTCATAGAATGGAAGTTTCTTGATTTCCATCACATTTGGTGTATACGTCCCCCAGTTTCAACGTTCAATATTTCTGTTTCTTCCAATTATACTTTTTAAATAGTATTATCAAACGCATAGAAACTCAGAGAGTGGCGTTAGATCAACGACAGTATGCAACATCTTGAAATCAATGTGTTGAACAAAAATGTTGCGCTAAATGATTTTTCAACTTGGTTTTTGTGTAAGCTGCAGGATATATTGTTAGCTTTCTGAGTGTGTATCCTTTTACATACTTCGTCTGTGTATATACCTGAAATTGTAAGTTAAATGCATTATATACAGTATTAAGGTTCAAGATGGCTGGTTTTGGGATCGCTTGAGAGTTAAAAGTAACGTACCAGATGCACTATTGGGTACATCTGTTCTGATCACGTGACAGGCTATCTCTGAAGAAAGTGAAAGAAAAAACAGAACACTAAAAAAAAAAGCAGATTCATTCATCGAAATAAAAATGTCAATCATAACTTATATTTCAAGATTACTTATTTATATTTTAACACTAAGTGAACACACACACACACACACACACACACACACACACACACACACACACACACACACACACACACATTCACACACACTCATGCACAGGCACGCGCGCGCGCGCACGCGCGTGGGCGCGCGTACGCTCTGAACAAACAAACAGGCGAGAATTTTTGTAAACTATTTGTGGCCATATTAGTATAAGATACATTCACCAAAGGTACATCAAAACTTTGAAATGATGATGATGATGATGATGATGATGATGATAGATGATAATAATAATAATAATAATAATAATAATAATAATAATAATAATAATAATAATAATAATAATAATAATAATAATAATGATAGTGAGAAGAAGAAGAAGAGGAAGAAGAAAAATAAACAGAGGCTCCGCCAAGAAAACACAATACGTTTGGCCTATTTGTCGTCTCATGACAATAGCAAGGACGCAATTGCCAAGCCGTCATTACCAAATAGGCCTACATAGGGAAGTCCTCTGGAGACCTATCTAGCTCAGAAATGGAATGGTAAAAACTCAATGAGCGTCCCTCAATGACGTATTGCAAACACACACACACACACACACACACACACACACACACACACACACACACACACACACACACACACACACACACATAGTTGTCGCATTTTATCAATTTGCCTTTTGTTTGTGGTAGTACATGAACTATTTTCTAATGGCGACTTTGGGGAAAAAAAAAAAACAAAACAAACAAAAAAAAAAACCCACAGAGACTACCGCTTATAGTAGCTTTTTTCTGTTTTCTACAGACTGCTGGTGATAAGACAAATGAGACTAAAATAAGAAAAAATATCGTCACAATCACTACCACCATCACCATCACTACCACCATCACAACAACCACCACCAACAACAACAACGACAACAACAAACGAAACAGCAAGGTCCTTGACCGTAACATTTCGTTTTTCTACCGTTTGTTGGTAGTTATACAAAAACAATAAAACAAACAACGTAGAGGAAGACGAAGGAGGCCTACAAAAAGAAGAGTAAGAAGAAAAAGACGAAGAAAAAAGCGAATAAAAACCACTATACCACACCTGGTGAGTGTGAATCGGTTCGGAACAAAATGAGAAAATATCGGAGGATGAAACTGCACAGGTAAAAAAAAAAAAAAAAAAAAAAAACGAGGATGGAGGATGGACACCCATACAAAAAGAGTCAAAGATGCTCGGCGGGGAATGGGGGTGGGGCGGGACACGCACTTTCAGTCACCTAAAATGATGTGCCTATTTATTTATTTTCAAAATTGAGATCAGTAACTGTGCTGTTTCAGTTATGTCCTTTGGTAATGCCCCCCCCCCCCCCCCCTCCTCCCCCCCCCCCCCCCCCCCAAAAAAAAAAAAAAAAAAAAAAAAAAAAAAAAAAAAAAAAACCGCAATCGGGAAAATAAAAACCAATCAAACGAAAAAAAAAAAACAAACCATAACACTAACAACTGCGCTTTAATTCTCTGCGGTTTATTTGTATTTACACGAGGTTTGCCCAGAAAAGGGCAGAAAACACAAGCACTGACTTCAGACTATTACGTCATTCTGCATTCATCCCGTCACACATTTTTGGGGCACATTTTTCAATAATTCATTCAAAACGAACACGCTCACGCACGCACGCACACAGGCACCCACCCGCGCACACACGCATGCACACACACACCTTTTGGGAAAGAAAAAAAATGTGCACAAAATGTTTCCACAGTACCGAAACAAAATCATCACTTCTCACTTTTTAAAGGTAAAAATACTCGAAAACAAACAAACAAACAAACACATGCCCCCCGTACGCTACATTTTTTCTCATTACATAGCCGCAATAAAAACAAACAGTGAGCTTGAATATCATCATGTGGTTTAAAAACATATGTCTTGCAATACGCAGTTAAATCTCTCTTATTCAGCTGACTGAAAATTCCGTAAATCTGTTGATGGAAACATGATATCCATTTTCTGCTGTGTATGTATCTGCCAGTACACATCAAGGCCTAATCGTCATGGTGTGTTGGCGGTAACACATTTCAACTCCTTGTTGTTCGCTGAAGGTAACCCTTCAACTCTCTGCCGAATGTTGGAAATAGCATAAAGTTCAATCCCATGTCGTTTTCTGGAAGAAGTCTCGAAACAGCTTAGTGGCAAAAAAGAACACTAATTTGACAGTTTAGTTATTGGTAATTGTTCTCCTCCCACTCTCCACCCTCCCATGCCCGGCCAAACTCCAGCTTTGGTATCATCACGGATCCTACTTCGTTACATATACTACATTACAAGTGGCATGATGAGAGCCTAGGATTGTGTCCATTCTCAGCTTTTGCTCTTGACACCGCAGAAAATAACGTGCAGGTTTGTTTATATATCACCAAACAATCAAGACACATGTGTGTCATCAAACGCGAAGTAAAGAACATTATCTATTTTACACATGACAATCCAAAGAAATTGTCAGAAAACTCCACACAAAACAGAAAAGGATCTAGATGGACCGCACGCACGTACGCACGCACGCACGCACGCACGCACACGCATTGCACGCACGCACGGACTACGCACGCACGCACGCACGCACACACACCACACACACACGCACGCACGCACGCACGCTCGCACGCACGCACGCACGCACGCACACACACACACCACACACACACACACACACACACCACACACACACACACACACACACCACACACATTCACACACCATTTGCACAAGGTACAAAGAAATTTAAAACCTCAGACGACTCTAGTGTAAATGTTTCAATATACAAGGTAGGAATAGGTAGGATACCAATAAAATTCCTGCAACCACCGTTCCTGTCACCGTACCATCATTTCTTTTGTGTGCTGTGATCAGGCTGTGCCCGCCCCTTGTGTGTGTGTGGTGTGTGTGTGCTTGTGATGTGTGTGTTGGTTGTGTGTTGTGCCTGTACTTGCTATGATTGCGTGAGGGCCCTCTGTGTTATTATGCTCTCTCTCTCTCTCTGCCTCTCGTTCTCTCTGTTGTGTTGCTCTCTCTCTCTTCTCTCTCCCTCTATCTCTCTTCTATCTCTCTTCTATCTCTAGCTCTCTCTCTCTGTTTGTGTCGTGTGTGTTTGTGTGTGTGCCCTCTGTGTGTGTGAGTCATGTGCCCTGTGTGCGTGTGTGTATGTGTGGTGTGCCTCGTGCCGGCCTGTGTGTCGTGTGCATGTGTGTGCCTACTTGCCTTGTGTGTGGCTGTGTCGTCGGTGTCTGTGTCTGTGGTGTGCGCACTGTGCGTGCACCGTGCAACACGGCGTGAAATGGCTTCGGCCAACTGGTATGCTACTCTCTATCTCTCTCTCTTCTATCTCTCTATCTAT
>JADBJO010035579.1:0-10000 GCA_016801955.1 Conus betulinus | reverse complement strand
TTGTGATACAGGGTCATACACACACCCAATACGATATCGAAAAACCGTTACGAAAAACAGACCTGTCATCATGATACTCACCAGAATGATTATGACCGCCATTGTTTGTGTACGTAGGAGAAGAATTGAAATTTGAGTGGATTGAAAAACACAAAGGCATCTCTCTGTGGCAATGATGGCAGATATGACAGGAGAGATAAAACCTGACACTGCAAGAACACTCAAATTTGTGTTGATCATAAAAGTAAAGACAGGACCATATATTTCCTCCGTGAATTGTAAATACAGCTGCTCGCCATTCATTAGCACTGCTGTAATCAAACATAGTTCGTCAGCTAGAGACAAAGCAAATAGACACAGGTTGACACGGTCCCGAAGCCCTGTTTGTAGAACACCGCCATGTTGATGACGTTAGCTGGTCCTCCAATCAGAAACAGCAACACAAGCAGGTTGTTTTTGACTTGACCGACAATGGCTTCCACTTCTGCGCTGACAATGTTATCAGGATTGTCCCATGGGAAGAACTCCATCTCACTGAACACGACTGGGATGCAGTCATCTCGCAGTGACGAGGTATTGTGCATGATTGTCGGTACATGATCAGACGAGTTATAGTACTGGAAGACCGCTTCCTCAGTCACATTCATTTTGGAAAAAATGGATGAACAGTCAACGTATTAAGTTTGTGAACTCCCAGTAGCTTTTTTCCCTTTCAGTTTATCACACACATGCTTTTAATTTTTGGATGGAAGCAATGACATGATTTTGTCGTTTCAATCTTTATACACGTGCATGGTTTGTTTTACAAGATATAATGCCACGGGTCCCATGCACGGTCGGGCAAGTGATTGATAACTAAGATATACACACATCATGCACACACACACATATCCGCGCGCGCACACACACATGGGCCCGTGCCCACACATCCATACACATGTGCACATTCACTACATACGCATACAATAGTAAAAAAAAAAATGACACATTTGATGTTACTCAAGGTCTGACCGGCGCGTTGGTCTAATGCGTAGGTCAGAAAGCTGCAAAGTCGTAGCCACGAGACCCTCTTTTTCCATTCTCTCATCTTAGTTATTAATTCATTTACCCATCTGGTTTAAATCATGCGCAGCGTGGTCTCAAAACTTGGCGGTTGTGGTGTAGCGTATACGGACTAGTCCGCACGCAGTGACGCCTCTTTGACGAAACTGAAACTGATGATACGACATAGGCCCTCTTCCTCTTCACTAACCTCTCCTCTGCCACTCTCTAACCCCCCCCCCCCCCCCCCCACGCCCCTCCCTAAATTTTTGTTACACGATCGAGGAACTGTTGGCTGTAGTTGTTGTATTCTCCACCTACGGCTCCATGACTCTTTATTTCTACATCACAATGTCGTTTGTTTTGGGTTGCTTATAGCAAAGGGTTCTTGGATATAGCCCACTTTTATCTAGTTACTGCAATACACAGTATAAAGGGAAGTAAGCCAGAGGCAGGAAGCCGGGAAAGAGGAAGAGAGAGGATGATGTGTGTATTCATCCTTGTCGTCGTCAACTGAGCTTGTAACTGTGAATCGGTAACTTAGCTAAGGATGGCGGGAAGATGTACGGTTATAGGTGTGCACGCACAACAAGATATACATTTGTACCAGAATTAACAATATAATTTGTTCTTAAGACCCAACGGGTTTGTGGGACAAAAGGACAAAGTAGAATAATCAATCTCTCTTCTTAAAGCAACTATGGATGTCGTACAAACAAAATAATCAGTCTGTCTTCTTAAAAGCAGCCATGGATGTAGATGACCAGATTAAAAGAACACCATGGACTCTCACACATTGCAAATGGTGAATTAATATGGTTTGATTGTGCAGATATTTTTCTTCTTCATAAATTCTTTCTTTCCACTTAAAAAATAAAACATTTTATGATAATGTAAACAACAACAACAACCAAACAACAACAACAAAAAAAACAACAACCGGATTTCGTCTTCTAATACAGTACATCTGAGGTTATGTGTTTTTTTAACGGTATGTTGCTATCTCTATCCTGTTATATACAACAGTAAGAGCACCAACTCTTAGTTTTCTCATTCCCTTCTGTGTCAATAGATTCTACACCGTTGAAGATACAGTTCTGGTATCATTCTGTAGTTATTTCATGACAAAACACTGTTTTTGTTTTTGCGGCTGTATTCTTTTGTACCGAATTTTGAAACGTTTTTCTTCCACTTTACTCTGTTCAACATTTTTCAGTCAGTTTATGCTCAGTTTTGACTGGTTATTCCATATATGATGAAATCTTATTTAATTAAGGCAATATGTATTCGGCGAATTCAAGGTAAATATGATCCTTTCTGATGTTAATAATCCTCGGTTTATGTTCCACCATGTCATGTGTAGCCAAATATATCAATTGATGACCGATTTCCATGTAATTGAATATCTTCAATTTTCTGCTTGTACGGTAAACGACTGTATGCACATCTAGAAGAAATCTGCAAAAATTCATTTAATGTCTTTAAAGTAGACCAAAGTTGGAAAGCAGGTATGTCAATCGTTTCAAATAATTCTTTTTTTATTTTAAAAATGTAAGGGAATATTGTTTTCGCACAATATTACAAACTGGATTTATCAAAGCATACTATAAATGTAATGCAAGACCTGTTTGGATATTCCACCCATGAACTGTTCATGTTAGAGACGGCGATGCTTCATTGACTTGTTTACCAAGAGGCGGCTCCAATTTTATTAATTTTCTAGTTTCATAGGATTGCACACCAAAACATTTATACAAATCGCCAAATCCATAACGTTCTGTCTAAATGTGAAATCAACTGAGATCATGTGCGTGTTTTTTTTTTTTTTTTTTAAATAATAAAAAAGCAACATTTGTTTTCTATTCGATACTATATATTCCCCAGCTTTGGCAGTGCAAGCATCGATTTCTTTATTACGAAGTCCTCTTTGATTATTGACAGTTTAGCAATGCCATCCACATGCAACAAAGAAAACATGGCAATGGCACCTTTCTCATTATTCCAGCATGGAGAATTATTCTCTTTTTAAATCTCCACGAGATCAGTGACAAAGATATTTAAAGGTCGTGTATGAAGTTGTTCGTGCGCGACTGTATGTGTATAGCAGTGGGATGAATAAAAAAAAGCCAACACCCAGGTAGTGGCAGTTAAAAGTTTCGGTTTATTAAACCTTCTTCAATAAAACCAAGGACTGACTCATACGACTGTAGGTGTATATGAGTATTTTGCCAGCGCGCGATCGCGCGCGCGTGGTGTGTGTATGTGTGTGTATGTGTGTGTGTGTGTGTGTGTGTGTGTGGGTCTCTCTCTCTCTCTCTCTCTCTCTCTCTCTCTCTCTGTGCTGTGTGTGTGTGTGTGTGTGTGTGTGTGTGTGTGTGTGTGTTTGTGTGTGTGTGTGTGTGTGTGTGGTGTGTGTGTGTGTGTGTGTGTGTGTGTGCACGCGCGCATGTGTGTATGGTGTGAGTGTGTGTGTGTGTGTGTGTGTGTGTGTGTGTGTGTGTGTGTGTTAAAGTGTTGAGTGTTTTTGAGTAAATGTAACATCAATGCCATTCTTAAGTTTTAGATTCTACAAACACAAATAATCTCAACATTATCAACAACGATCAAAGAAAAATACCAACAGAACTAGAATGCAAAGTTTCTGAAAACACAGCTTAAGAAGATCAACGTCATTAACTATTTTCTGTAATGTTATTGGATTTCGATGTTTGAGCGCAGTGCCTCCATTTTTGAGCATTTGAGCTTTGATGGCAGGACAGTGCAGAAGCAGATGATTCGTAGAAATTTGACACAAAAAGCAGATGATTCGTAACATAATATCTTTACAAAATTTTGTTTTGAGAGCATTTAGACGAATTTTAAACATCAAAGACGTAATTGATCTGGATTTGAATTTGACTTAAACTCTTAATTTATCATATCCGAATGCAGTGTATCACAAACTTTTACACAATTATGTGAATATTGTATATCTGAGGTCTTCAACTTGTCAACAAAATTATCCTTTGCTAACTTGTCAAAGTATTTATAATATTCATGTAGATCTAGGAATAATGTCTGCCAATATTATAACGTTTTAATGTTTTCAAGGAAGGAATAAAAAATGCTGATCCTGCACTGCCATTTCTATTACGGACCCATCTGTGTAAATCTTGATATAGTCAGTATACTTGTTTTCAATGCTTATGTTTACTAAATTTTTCAAGATGTTTGGAGATTGATTTTTGTTTAAATTCGTATCGTCAATATCAAAAGCAGGTTTAATATGCTCCCAGGGTGCTACTGGTGAAACAGGTGGCTTAGTTGCTATTTCTTTGTGTTTTAATTCTTTAGAATTGATTATTTATATCAGTGGCGTAGGAATTGATTGATTTGTAAAGAGTGTATTGTTTTAGCTCTTTTAGCAAAATCTTTCGTGGAGTCTAATCTAATAATTTCTCCTTACAAAATGTATCAAAAGCAAAGGACTTTACTATAAATTTAGCGCAAGAAATTTTACTATTGTCGTCTAGAGGAAGAAGAACACCCGCTTCTTTATAGGATCCTAGATTGGAAGCATGTATTGGAACCCCAGTGCCAGTTAACAGCTTAGCAGTCTATGCTTTGAAGTTGGATAATAGGTGCTGGGTGCATTAAAGAAAAACTCTTGGGGCATATATTAAACGAGATCGAAACAAGTGAGCTTGCAAGGACATAAAAGTGCTTTAGTGTCTTGACCCCAACGTTGTTTACTAATAATTTTGAGAAAACATTTATGCTTTTCGTGCTTATCAAGTATATGATTTATATGTTGATTCCAGGTAAGTTTTGATGACAGAACGTAAACACCTAGAAACTTAACACTTTGCAGACAAACTTAAGGGCAATTCATTAATGCTCAATATAGGCATTTTTCTGGGTTATAACCTGTGTTAAAAAGGACCATGTTTGTTTTTTCTAAAGACAGTGACAAACCATTTTCGTTCATAAATCTGGTGATTTTATCCAATTTTTGGTAAACTTTTTTGTATAGTTAATGATCTAGTGGGTGTATGCGTTTCATTGTTACCTTATCCAACATGCATATATCGTCAGCGTACTGGACTAAAACTGAGTCGTTTGACAATCCCTTTGGGAGATCGGCTATGAGTATATTAAAAAAAACAGGAGAAATAACTGAACCTTGAGGTAATCCCATCTGAAGTTCTCTGGGGTTCGAGTACGTGTTTCCTACTCTTACTTGTATGAAACGATGTGAAAGGAAAATTTTTAATGTAGTTATACATATTACCATTAATATTGTTTTCCTTAAGCTTTTGCAATAATTTGTAGTGCCATACTGATCATAAGCTTTCTTAACGTCAAAAAAAAGTTGCAAGGATATTCTTCCGCTCGCGAAATGCTGTTTGATTGTGTTGTTAGTTTCACTAGATGCCTGTAGTTGATCGGCCTTTCCGAAAGCCTGCTTGATTTAGGGGTGGGGTATAATGCACGTTTTTCGCAGAAAGGAAGGATAACTATCTGTTTAATATTATTTTCTCCATAAGTTTGCAAACGTGTGATGTTAACGAGATGGGTCGATAGCTGTTTCTATCTGCTTTAGGCTTTCCCTGCTTATGTATAGGAATAACAATTGATCGCTTCCAAAACAGAAGGCATTTCCCTTTTTACCCCCAACATCTTTGTATGAATATATGTAAAAAAAACAAAACATTGTAAGGTAAGTGTTTTAACATTTTCATGAAGATATTCCATCTAATCCAACAGATGTTTTTGCTTTACTCAAATGTAAAATACTTTCTTTTACTTCCTCAAGTGTTATTTCAGAGTTTACATAGCTCTTCATTGTGAACTCATTATCATCATGATTTGATTTTGTTTTACTTTGCTCTTCACTTTCTCTGTATTCTTTACTTTCAGTGGATAGACCTGCATTTCTACTATAACTGGCAAACATCTCTGGGCAAATGCTTCTGCTTTTCATTATTAGTGGGTAGATCCGAGTTCTCTAATCTTTTGGGACATTGTGGTAAATTAATTCCGTTCTTCATGGTTTTCATTTTTCCCCAGACTTTTTGCATATCTTTATGACTGTAGATTTCATTAATACAAAAAGAAGACCAGTATGTCTCTTGGCCTGGGCGTTAACTCTGTTTGATTTATTTTTTGCCTTGTTTGCCTCTTGATGGTTTGGGGTAGTGTGTGTTTGTGTGTGTGTGTGTGTGGTGTGTGTGTGTGTTGTGTGTGTGTGTGTGTGTGCTCGCGCGCGCGCGCATTTTTGTGTATATGAATGGTGCAGGATCAGACAGAAAGGAGACAGAGGAAGAGGAAAAGATCTTTGATGTGCACTGCTATACAGGAAAAATTCCCGTTGCATACAATCCGGCCAAAGATCAAGACTCAAGATACAGGAACGGAAGCGGGTCGCGCAGCGTTTGTGAAAACATGGGTCGAAATAGTCCTACAACGTACAGGAAGTGATAGACTGCCTTGCCAATGTAATATGTGGGTCTTTGTCGACCTGTGAAAGCTCAACGAAAGATCTATCTATCTGTCTCTCTGTCTCTGTCTCTCTCTCTCTATCTTTCTATGTATATTTACATACTACGTATTAAAAGAAAAACATGACTTTACAAAAAGGGTGAGAAGATGACACGCAAGAAAAATTATATATATAGTATATAAAATAACTAATAAATTCCAAGGATACGTAACCAAGCACCATTCCAGCAACTTACAAAAGCAGCTTGGTGTTGCAAGACTGCAAGTGAATATCAATTATAAAACAAAGCTTGCTCTTATGTCTTAGACTGAAGAAATAGGGGGAGATAAAGCATTCATATCCGTAGTGGTAGATAAATTATGCCTAACTAACAGTATGTGCTGAGAGGTGAATGGGGAATCCCTGTCTTATCTCCCCCTATTTCTTCAATCTAAGACATGAGCAAAGAGCAAGGTTTCTCTCTCTCTCTCTCTCTCTCTCTCTCTCTCTCCTATATATATATATATATATATATATACATATATATCTATATACTATATATATATAAAATGGTTTAAAACCCTGGAATACGCTGGACACCGCTCAATGATGTGTGGGTGCACTGCTGCTCCAAGAAACTGGCCAGTCAACAGTACAAGAATAAAGCAATGACCAGTGTGCAATGTGAAAACAAAGGGTTCTGATACTGACGAAGCCTAAATAAAAGGCGAAAGCTTTTTAAAAAAACATGAAGAGTGTGTGGTTGGTGTGCCTGCTTTTTATTCTTGTACTTATATATAATATATATATATATATATATATATATATTCTATATAATATATATATATATATCCTTGCTGTGGAACGGTTATATCTGCCCCTGACCAGCGCTTTTGGCTAAACGCGTAGGTCAGACATCTGGTAAGTCGTAGCCACAAGACCCTCTTCCTAATTCTCTCATCTTAGCCATTAATTCAGTTATCTATCAGCTTTAAATCATGCGCAGTGTGGTCTCACTATCCTACCGGATGTGGTATAGCGAACATGGACTAGTCCGCACGCAGTAACGCCTCGTTGATGAAACTGAAAAAACTGAAGCCCTGCCCTTTGGAGAAATGAAACTTAAAGAAAATCTATCAATCTATATATCTATCAATCCATCCTCTCTCTCTCTCTCTCTCTGCATGCATGTATATCTATTTCTACATATTTCTATGTCTATCTATCTGCCTATGTGTGTATGTATGTATGTATGTATATAAATAAGAATAGATTAATAAAAAAAAGTTTTCCTCGTGTCATCTTCCGACCCCTTTTTGTCACGTCACGCAACTATTTCTAATATTCCATTCTACACATCCACACAGCATCCTCAAGAAGAATAAAAAAAGGCGCTGGTGTGCCAGTGCAGTAAATACGCAGGGAGCAAGCCACTGTGGGTCGGCTCATGTAACAGCCATACCCAGATACTCACTGAACTGCAGGACAATATGGGAGACCACGACCACATCCATTTTGGATACGTCCCAATAAAAATGACCCAGCATGAAGTTTCCTATGCCAAACTCACACGGGCATTAAAAAAAAAAAACAAAAAGGACATTGAAACTGAGGCTGACACAAGAAAAGGCTACATGAAGGGCCACGGAAGTTGGATTAAGTTGTGTAGGCTGGATTAAACGAAATAAACTTCATATAGGAAAAGACCGTGAATGGTAGTGGCACCAATTTACTTTTTAGCCGTCCCATTTGCTGTGCCACTTCTGGCAGTGCACTTAAAACTGCTCATTCCTACACCACGTCCACAGCCACAGCCGGCCTGGCCCTACGCAGCCCCGGGACTGACTGACTGAAACCAATTTATTGTCAGATTAAAACTCAAGGTTGCCCAGCCCCGACATCAGCAATCCAACAAGGAGCAGTCAGTGTCAAGTCGTCAAGAAAGCAACCCCTCCGGAGGAGACACTGCACTGCTGCCGAGTCACTTCGGTGGTGTTCAGTGGCGCCTGTTCTGATCAAAACATACGCAGGACACCACCTACTAAGCAAGCCACTACTGACGACAATAATGGCTTAGTCGCAGAGCCGGCTGTGAGTGAGCTCTCCCTCCGGAGGGCACTACCACTTCCGTCCAACGTCGGCCCCATGGATTCGCCGACCACCAGTGAAACCTGACTGACTAAAACCAAGGCCCACAGACGTGGAGAGGACATAGAAAAGTGAGTCACCAGGAGAGCAGGGCATGAAAGGCCACAGAATTTGAGACTTTTTGTTATGCTGGGTTCGATGAGAATGAGGATGATGAAGATGAATGCTACGAGAATTTCACAATCCGGTCTGAGACTGCATGCCAGGGCTGTCCTCTATGTCTAACTTCTCCGGCGTCAACGGGCCTGAGAATCAGACACCTGCAGTGTGGTCAGGAACATTTGATTCAAAACATACTCAGAGACGCGTCCATTCAGTGAGATGAATTCGACTGTGTGGTCCCAGTCTTCCCAATTGAGTCCGTAGCAAACTCAACTCTGGGTAGGAGCCGGTCCAGGGCAGAAAAACTCCACACAGGGTTCTGACCCTCCCCAGCCGGGAGTCCGCGACGCTAACCACTTCGCCACGGCGGCTGGTGGTTCTGGATTAATTGGATTAAAAAAGCTAGACTTGAATGATGAATTGCAAATGGGGTAAAGATATGTCAAATTATTCAAGCCCACACCAGAAAGTATAGTTTTGTGTGTGCTGGGAAGCCTATTCTCAAGAACAGAAAGGAACGCTATATTCTTTTTTTTTTTTCTTTTTTTTTTTCTAAATGGAGCACTTTCAATTCAGGATGTTTGCAGCAAGATATTTTCATGATAACTCTGAGTTAAAATAACAGCAGCTATAAGGGGAAAAGTATAATGGTACTATCCAAATATAACAGAAATATTGATAATCGAACAGGGACGGACCCAGACCTTCATGTAACGTCTTGATCCCCCAAAAAAGGAAAGCCAGAGTTGATAATGTGATCATGTTAGAGACATTAATTGACTTCTCTGCTCTGCAAAGAACTATTGTCGTTACAGAAGTGCTAAACATTTTCCCCAGAAAAGCTAAGGAATGGTTGACAATAGAAATTCTTGGACAGCCAGAGAACGCAGCATACACAGGCAGACTTCATGGCACAAAACCACAACAAAGTACCATGGACTATGCAGACACGAAAGCAACGAGCAGTTGTCGTGGTTGTGATCCATGCATGTTCGTTATGACAGATATTTTAAAAAGTTCAGTTGCTCTGTAGCATTGGATGAACAGCCGTGAAAGAAGCAAGGCAAAACACTCAAATAAAAGAACACAACACACAGCAAGGACAGCAACACACACACACGACAATTGGCGGACAACACACAGTGGATCGTCCTACCCAACACCTCGCAGTTTGTAGTGAGTTTTTGGCGCAACCTGAAGTCAAGAGCCAATCAGAAAGTTGAGCGGAGCCTAACATCAACAGGCCTG
>JADBJO010035578.1:10000-12090 GCA_016801955.1 Conus betulinus | reverse complement strand
TACTACTGATGCGCCCCCCCGCTCACCCCCCCCCCCCCTACCCCATATATCTGTTATTGTCCCCATGCGTTGACAATCACTGTGTCATTCAAGAAAATGATCCCCCCCACCCACCCACCAGCCAACAGCCGTACCAAAGCGAGCGACGCCCACACCCCCCCCCCGCCCCCCCCCTCCCACACAACTGAAGTCTCTCTGTCTCTGTTCTGTCTTATCTCTGTCTCTCTCTCTTCTCTCTCTCCTCCATCTCTCTCTCGCTCTCTCTCTGATCAGCTGACGTCTGTCGGCTCGCGGATCTGTTTTTTATTTTGGTTTTTTTTTTTCTGGTTTCCTGTCCGTCTGTTCACCGTCGATGTTATCTCTGACTAGTCTTGTAGCTCTGTATGCCTGTATTTTCTAGCTCTGTCTGTCTGGTCATCTCTCGCTGCTCCTCTCTGTTCGTGATGATCTCTGGTCTGTCTTCGGCTCTCTCTGCGTGGAGTTGTATGTAATGTAATCGACTCTCTCTGTCTGACGTCTGTCTCGCTTTCTCTGTTGTTCTTGTTCTTTGCCACAAACACGTAGCTTTACAAAAATGTGAAAAATTTGAACATCAACAAGCTTATGCTTATAGTGTGTTCAATGTTTATAATTACACATGTAGACAAGGAATGACAGGATACTTTTAAAGTTACTATGCTAAACAAAATACGCAAGAAACAAACAAACATAAATACATACCCACACGTATACACAAAAATGTAAATATATACATGTACATAAACATACTTTACACATACACATAAATGCAAACAGGGGACTGCTTGCCACGAAGAAGAAAACCGACTTCGAGTAGACTGGGTGCAAGGGTGGAAATCGTGTCTTTTCTGATGTTAGTGTATTTAGGACAATATAATAGAAAGCGTTCGGCCGTTTCTAGAACCAGTGCCACATTGACAAAACCGGATCTGCTTAAATAAGATGACGGTTAACAAGGTCTTGATTTAGATCACTCAATTACCTAGGCGGAGTCTGCAATGTTGAATCTGTTCATTTCTCTCTCCATAATAGTAATAATAGGGAACAACTGAGTCGTCCCGTGAAATAAAACGTTTAAAAATTCTCCAAGTGATTTTGTGGTTTTATTTTGTCAGGGAGGTCGGTTCCCGTCACATTTTAGGGCGGCCTGAATAAATGAATTTTTGTATACTTCAGTTTTTTGTACACAGTGGCACATGTCTGTCAAGAGGTCTTCTGTCGCCGTGAATAGGGATTTCTTGTTGATACTAGATTGGTTGGTACTAGGCGTACATAAGTGTTCTGGACACAAAAACCGTTGACCAATTTTAAGCTCAGAATAAAGAGGAATTTTTGTTATTTGTGTCTCTTCTTCCCTTGGGAGAATTTGAATTTTTCTAGTCTATTAATGAGTGGTTTGGAAGCAGAATCGCGTTGGATTCTTTGTATACAATTTTTTCTTGTTTGCTAGTTCCTTCTCCTTTAGCTCTTTGAAAGAGCCTCCTATTCTTCATGATGCGAATTGATCATGTGTTGCCTTTGACAACCTCATTTTCTAGCATGCGAAGTCTTCTTGTGAACTTTTTTCACTGCAGTTAATGATGTTGATTTGTAAACAATAGCAACTAGCATGTTTTCTCGATATCTTATATTTGTAATTTTCGTAGGCAACTTATCAACATGTTAACTTTCTTTACTGTACATCTGATATGCTCGTCCCATTTACAGTTATTTTGAATAATCAGACCAAGATGATTGTGTGCAGTAAACTGGTTGCAGAGGCGTGTTACCGAACGTCAGTGGATAAATTTGTTCGCGATCTCGATAATATTTACCAGTTCTGTCTTGTTCTCATTGAATTTAACCTTCCAGCGCTTTGCCCATTCAGAAATCTTTTCCAGATCAGAGTTTTTAAGATATCAGCGCGGATTACAGGGTTAGACAGAGAAAGTGCTAAGCTAGTATCATCGGCGAATAGCTTAATTACAGAAGCGATATCATGTACTATATCATTAATATAGACTAAAAAAAAAACAATAAGGGACCTAAGACGGATCCCTGTGGCACTCCTGCGTGAAGCCTCTGGAAGTCGG
>JADBJO010035578.1:0-5000 GCA_016801955.1 Conus betulinus | reverse complement strand
CATGTACAAATATCTAGGAATGTATCTAATAACAAAGCTGTCTTTTCAGCCTACATTACGAGATTTGCAGATCGTGCAAAAAAGGGTATTTGTGTTATTATGAAACTTCTGTGGCCCATTGGAGAACATTCTCCAATTACATTTCTGAAAATATTTATTGTCAGTTCCTGCCAATTTTTGACGTGTGGCTCAGAAATTTGGGGACTGTCACAGGACCAAGAGTGCATTGAAGAGTGCATCTGCCTGCACTGAAAAGGTGTATGGGTGTTCATCCAAAGTCTCCAAGACATTTAGTATACGGAGAAATTGGTGGGTTCCCATTTTGTCAAACACATCCTCTAGCTGTATTAAATTGTGTGGCTGTGGTGGTATATATGAATGATGATAGGTGTCCAAAAAAGGCTTCTGAAATGGTTTTGTCCCTGCACAGTCACAACAATACCACCTAGGCCTGCAACATTCGTGATGTTTGATATGGATGTAGGTCTGGTGTCGTTTGGGACGCACAGAGTGTTAGTAGCATTAATGTATTCATGAGAGAGTTCAAACAGAGATTGATCGATTGTTATTAACATAACTGCATGCTTCCTTGTAGTCTCACGAATTCTGCAAAGTTTATTTGCAGTTCAAGAGCACATTGATTTTTCTCAACCCTTAATTATATGTATCTTCTTAAGAACATACAAGTTTGTAAAACGTATATCCAAGATTTCAAATTGGAATGTCTCCTCTGAATTCAAAATTTTAACGGTACAAAGAGAACAATGATAATGGTACATTGTGTCCATTCTGCCAAAAAACACACCAGGAACTAAATTACGTTTTGTTTTTCTGTGTCCGATGTACCATGAAATAAGAAACGAATTCATTCAGCCAAAGCACTTCCATAAGCCATGTATGTTTACATTCTACCTACTTATGTCAAGTGAAAACGAAGGTATTGTTTCACGGTTATCTAATTTCATTACAAGTTTAAACGTTACACTTACGGACGCAGTGTATTCAGTCTAACTGATTTTTGTTGTGCTATAGCTCTCATATTACGGGCCGGAGGCCTGACATTAAAACTTACTTTAACTTTGACTTTGACTCTCTCTCTCTCTCTCTCTCTCTCTCTCTCTCTCTCTCTCTCTCTCTCTCTCTCTCTCTCTCTCTCTTAACGGATTTCACAACCTTAAATCATAGCAATGTTTATGGCGCTGCCTTGCTTTTTCACTTTCAAACCGGGGAGGTGATTCTTTTCAGCGTTTCTTCCCGACTCAGATACGTATTGTATCTATGGTTTACCTCTGGTTGTTTCTTTCACTGTTTTCCTCAACAGTTTATTCCATTATGTAATCTATCTCCATACGATCCTGCCATGCAGTTTGATGTTGTGTTACCCCCACAGTATGCAAACAAATAATTAATACACCTGTAACACCGTTTTCAGCATGCATCCCACATTTTGACAGAAATCATGCAACAGCCTTTGGGTCCAGGCCAGTGGAAAGCCGCATGGGTGTTATCTGAATGTTCCTTGATTCTCCATGACCTCCCCTGATGGTGTCACGTCAGTTGTATGTATGCAGGTGACGTAGCGTGGACGGCACTGACACCTGATGTAGAAGTTTGTTATGCTTGAAATGTGTATCTTCATGAAGATTCTAACAGCAACCTTTCTGCGTGTGAGCTCCATGGCATTCTTGCAGTCCTGACATCTGTCATCAGACAATGTCACTGGTGCTATCAGCCATCACGATCAGACGGCCATTCATCAGAAAATGTCAGTGGTGTTGTCAGCCATCACGATAGCTGGCCATTCATGAAGACTATGTCAATGACCGAAGACTGTTTTCTACGATGCCACATATACCACAGGTGACATACACACACTTTTCTGTACTGCCTGGCCAAGACGCCAGCAAGACTCAATGACGGGCAACATTTGGTAGAAAGATGGACGTCTTTCCCCTCGCTGAGTTTCATGTCTGTATTCATGCTTCTGATAGTGTGATAGAAGACGACGACCAAGACATTGCTGAGCTTCCAGTCTTTGCTTAGAGTTTATATGAAACCGTGTCTGGTGTTTCACTTAACAATAACTTATTAAGCACATGTAAAGTGATTGTGATGCTGATAGCACAGAGGACTGTTGTAAAGTGATTGTGATGCTGATAGCGCAGGGAACTGTTGTAAAGTGATTGTGATGCTGATAGCAGGGGACTGTTGTGAAGTGATTGTGATGCTGATGATATAGCGCTGGGAACTGTTTGTAAAGTGATTGTGATGCTGATAGCGCAGGGGGCTGTTGTAAGGTGATTGTGAAGTGATTGTGATGCTGATAGCGCAGGGGACTGTTGTAAAGGGACTGTGTATGGTGATTGTGATGCTGATAGGGGACTGTTGTGTAAGCGCAGGGGACTGTTGTAAAGTGATTGTGATGCTGATAGGGGGACTGTTGTAAAGGGATTGTGATGCTGCTGATAGGGGACTGTTGTAAGGTGATTGTGCTGCTGATAGGGGACTGTGTAAGGTGATTGTGTGCTGATAGCGCAGGGGACTGTTGTAAAGTGATTGTGATGCTGATAGCGCAGGGGACTGTTGTAAAGTGATTGTGATGCTGATAGCGCATAGGGACTGTGTTGTAAAGTGATTGTGATGCTGATAGCGCAGGGACTGTTGTAAAGTGATTGTGATGCTGATAGGGGGACTGTTGTAAGGTGATTGTGATGCTGATAGGGGGGACTGTTGTAAGGTGATTGTGCTGCTGATAGCACAGGGACTGTTGTAAGGTGATTGTGCTGCGCTGATAGGGGACTGTGTGTATGGTGATTGTGCTGCTGATATAGGGGACTGTTGAAGGTGATTGTGATGCTGATAGCGCAGGGGACTGTTGTAAGGTGATTGTGATGCTGATAGCGCAGGGACTGTTGTAAGGTGATTGTGATGCTGATAGCGCGGGGACTGTTGTAAGGTGATTGTGATGCTGATAGCGCAGGTCACTGTTGTAAGGTGATTATGCTGCTGAGGGGGACTGTTGTGTAAGTGATTGTGCTGCTGATAGCGCAGGGACTGTTGTAAGGAGATTATGCTGCTAACAGGGGACTGCTGTAAGGTGATGTGCTGCTGATAGCGCAGGGGACTGTTGTAAAGTGATTGTGATGCTGATAGGGGACTGTTGTAAGGTGATTGTGATGCTGATGGCGCTGAGGACTGTTGTAACGTGATGTGCTGCTGATAGGGGACTTATAAGGTGCCGTGATGCTGATAGCACAGGGGTCCAGAGACGTCAGAGAAAAAGATAGAAAGTGAAAATGAACCATTTAAAAAGAAATGAACTGCTTAGTCTATTTTCAAATGTGTGGCAAACAAACAAACAAACAACGAACAATCACACAAACAAACGCAAAGAACGTTGCAGATGGAGTGACAAACCTTCCTTGACTGAGGGATCTGTGGGTTTCAGACATCAGAGTCCATTTGCATTCAGGCCTTTGGAGTCATTCATCAACAGTCATTGCCATGATCATGAGGATCACACACAAAAATCCACATCCAGGTGGTACTGTCAGCAGTAGAATTTGAGGCAAGTTTTCATTCCAAATTACATTAAAAGCAATACTAAATGAAACTGTCAAGAAGAATGAAGGCAAATTGAAGTATGTGCCGTCAGGTCCCTTGCGAACAACAGACTGGTAGAATCGTGCTGCAAGCATCATGCTTCGGCATCACAGTTCCACATCAACAACAACACAGATTAAGCCCTAAATGCTGTTCAATCTCCTCTACACGAATGATTTTACAGTACCATAGATTACACTGAAAACTGCATATTGAGGGTTGACTGCCAGAACTTAATATATCACTTTTGTTTGGCGATTTTCATTTTTACACCCCGCACTATCTTTTTCCAATGTGATCTTTCACCTAGCAAACTCTTTTGGGCCATGTTATTGATTTTTGATCGGTTATCGATAAAACCAAAACCAGTATCTTCAAATACAGAGGTAGCTTTCCCCCTAAACCCCATTTTGTCTACATGCTATGTTCTGCCCTGTTTGTATGAGCAGCGCTTTTCACACACAGTGACTGCCAGAATCCCGTATCTTGAACGAAGAGATTCTGGCTGTCAGAAAACACCAGTCATTTGGGGAGAGTAAGCTACCACTTGTCTGGAGATGTAGTCTATGTCCTATGACGGGTTCATCATGGGGTGGTGTGCAACAGGTGGTACTGTTGCCTTCAATGAAACAGTCTATGTCCCATGACGGGTTCATCAGGAGTGGTGCGACAGGTGGCACTGTTGCCTTCAATGAATGTCCCATGACTGGTTCATCATGCTGTAAAAAGCCTCGCTGAAAGCTCTTGCCCCGCGATGGAACCCTCAGAGAAACGACGCCTGTGTACCCCTTACCCTAACAGCTGACCGTCAGCTAACGGCAATGCACGTTCCCCTGCGGATGTAGCCCGCTTCTTCTTTCCCACGACCGCGCACATGGCACGTGTTGTCCCTCACAGAGCCAGTTACAGTCAGTGCGCACATGGCACGCGTTGTCCGTCACAGAGCCAGTTACAGTCAGTGCGCACATGGCACGCGTTGTGTCCCTCACAGAGCCAGTTACAGTCAGTGCGCACATGGCACGCGTTGTCCGTCACAGAGCCAGTTACAGTCAGTGCGCACATGGCACGTGTTGTCCGTCACACAGAGCCAGTTACAGTCAGTGCGCACATGGCACGTGTTGTCCGTCACAGAGCCAGTTACAGTCAGTTACGCACATGGCACGCGTTGTCCGTCACAGAGCCAGTTACAGTCAGTGCGCACATGGCACGCGTTGTCCGTCACAGAGCCAGTTACAGTCAGTGCGCACATGGCACGCGTTGTCCGTCACAGAGCCAGTTACAGTCAGTGCGCACATGGCACGCGTTGTCCGTCACAGAGCCAGTTACAGTCAGTGCGCACATGGCACGCGTTGTCCGTCACAGAGCCAGTTACAGTCAGTGCGCACATGGCACGCGTT
>JADBJO010035577.1:7500-12091 GCA_016801955.1 Conus betulinus | reverse complement strand
CCTTGGCCGTTCATACACATCTGTTTTTTGAAGGTATTTTCATATCCGTGTTGCTCTTGTCTTCTGTGCTGTCCATATCGTTCTTGTTGACTGTCCTTCAATCCCGTTCGTGGCCTGTATTCTTCCCTCACATATAGTTTTCCCCCACCACAAAATAACCAGACTTGCCTTGTGATCTTAGATCTCTTAACTGTTCCGCTTGCCTTTTTGTTCTGTCCTGTGATAGTCTTATTCCCTCCCTCTTCAACTTCTCTCGCGCCTCGTGGTTCCTTAGTAACCTATCGCATCCCCCCACCTGAAAAAGCGCACAATCAAGGGTCTGGGTCTCTGTGAGGATGGATCGGGTTTCCCCAACCCGATGCGCACGTTCGATCGCGTCGTCCGCCCACGGTCCGTCCGTCATGTGTTGGTCAAGTATTTCTTTAATCACCTCCTCGCAGTTCTCTTTCCCACTGTCCGTGATATCCTCCTTTATTCCGAAGAACTTCACATTGTTCCTCCGTGAATAACTTTCGATCCTGTCCAGCTCTTCTTCCATTTTGGTCAGCCTTCGTGACATATGGTCTTGTGTTGCCCCAATGTGTCTAACCGCCGTTTGTGTTTGCTTGTATGTCTGTTTGTTTCTGCTACGTCCTTGCTTAGTTTATTCAGTGTATCTGCCATATCTGTCTGTCTGCTTCTGTTCAATCTTATTCATAGTGTCTATCTGTGCTTTGAATGAATCTGTGAGTGTTGTTATGGCTGTGAATAATTGTGTCATCTTCGTGTCTAACTTTGTATCTAAACTATCGAATTTCGTTTCTAGTTTCTGTTCTAACTTTCTGTTTTCTTGTTCAATTTTCTCATTTATATTCACGTTCTGACCTGCGTTTGTATCTGGGCCCGGGTTGGTCTCGACGTCGTTACTTAGTAGCAGCCGTCTACGTAGGTAGACTAGGTTGAACGTCAGGAGCAACATCGCCATGGGAGTCACGCTGTTGCCGAACTGAATGTCCGAACACATCTTGACTTTGTCAGTCTGGCAGTGCCCTCCACTCATCATGCCCACTCCCAGTTCAGCTAATCTGGTGCCGGGGTCCACCATGCTTCTTGCGAAAACAAATCCGGAGTAAAAACAACACACTATACTGCTACTGGGCCACCGGGATACGTATGTGTGTTCACCTCCATTCATCTTTACGGTCACATTTGTTTCCGTCGTTGCCAGTGACGTCAGTAATGTCAGCGTGCCTGAATCGCGATTCTCCGCAATTCCGCCAGTTTTGCTGCAGACTCCAGGGCCGAAGGCTGTTTCTGTCATCTCGCAGGCACTCACAAGCGTTATCGCGAATCCCCACAACAGCACAAACCAGATTAGTACATCCTTCACCTCCGCCACGTCGACCCCGCCGCCATTTTTCTTTTTCTTACATTTCCTTCCTTTCCCCTTCGACCCGCAGAAAAGTCCGATTCTGGCTCTCCAGACACACAAATCTACCATAGCTGATTGATTTCACCTTTATAACCACCACGCACTGATTCTGTAACTCTATAACCACTCTATCACAGCACAAACCGCTTCATTTATTCCATTTGCACTGGAGCGCCAACCACTCACTGCTTATCATCCGCCATCTTGCTGCGAACTCCCGAGAGAGAGAGAGAGAGAGAGAGAGAGAGAGAGAGAGAGAGAGAGAGAGAGAGGACTGTAGATACTACATGTGAATTGACAAACACAACGAGCTTTCTCTAAGTCAATATGTTTATTTTCTGTATGTTGTAATGATTGTCGTATTTTTCTTCTGGCTCAAAATAAACAAGTTCAATGTAATGGTTGTTTTTCGATTGTTCACAAAGTTCATTGCAGGGTTTGTTTCTAATGGTTTATGTTGGCTTCCTTCTTTCTGGTCATCAGACAGTGATTTATTCGACCGCCTTCACGCAAGTTTAATTCAACTGTCCTAATTAAAAATGAAGCAAAAGCCAACAAACGTTTTTCTTTCCTCAATGATGTGAATCGTTTAAGGGGTAAATATTAAGATATATATGAAAACTATGGGGCAGAAGAAATGGGTTTTAATTGAGATGCAATGTTCATTTATCATTCAGAAAGTGATCAGCAGGCTTATCACTATCTAATGCATTTAATACACTCGTCACTGGTAAAAACAGGTATTTAATTTTGCCCCCTGGCAGCTAATGATTTCAAAATGGACAATGATTTGACATCGACCATTGTCAATGCCAGACACTCTTTGATTCACTTTCCCAGTTCTGATATGACATCCCAAAAATACTCCAACACTGGGAGTTCTGCAAACTGACCCACACAATGAATCGATTCCAGAAGGCTGCAGCGAAATCAGATTTAACGAAATGGAATATTTACCGTGGAACAATCCTGCTAACATTATGAGCAGAGAAATGGTGATACTGACAGTAAGAGTCAGAACCAACGTCCTGCAAATCTTGTTCCTGATTGGTGGGCCCGCGAACGTCATCAACATGGTGGTGTTTTACAAACAAAGCCTCCGAGATCGTGTCAACCTGTTTGCTGTTCTCGCTGGCTTTGGCGGATGAACTCTACTTATTCATCAGCATGGTGTCCTACTTCCAGGAGTTTTATTTTCAGTTTCTTGGAGTTGAGAGCGTTAGTCCCGTCTTGATATTTCTCCTCAACCATCGCATCAATGGTCTCCATAGCTTTGGTATTGTTTCGTTTGTTCTGTCATCCATGATAGCCTGTGAGAGATGTTACTGTGTCTTCAGGCCGTTACAGTACCGGACTGTGATTCGCACCAGGACGTTGGCTCTCATCATCGTTGCTGTCTATGTTATCGTCCTTGGCCTCTATTTCCTAGTGGCATCAAAATACTATATTTCATGCTTTTATGACCCTGGAATCCATACAATGGCAATGTTATACGGTCACAGTCTCTTTTACTCAAGAAACAAGGACCTTATAGACTATGTGGACAACATTGTCTTTGGAGTTGGGTTACAGAGTGGAATACTGATTGTGGTGGTAATGGCAACAGTCATGACTGTATCAAAACTTCGGCAGGTGGTAGCATGGCGTACAGAAACATCATCTTCAGTGTCTGCCAGAGAAGTGGCGCTGACTAAAAAATGCTGATTGGTACTTCAGTCCTGCTCATCGTGTGCGTGACTCCTACTGGTCTGCTGCGTATCGCCTGTCTCTTGTGTGCCAGAAATGAACGCTGGTGGGCGGAACGAGAATTTTTATGGGACAGGTGTACGTATAGGGCAAATGTTTGCTTTCGTCAATTCCAGCTTTAATGTCTTTATCTATTACCTTATGGGCTCTAAGTATCGAGATACTTTCTGGTCGTTGTTTAAGAAGAAAGCAAAACAAAGGAAACATGATAAGTAGAGGAAATACAAACATATAACATTTGTTAACCATCATTACACACGTATGCAAGAATGTGACATCACGCATAAAAAACTGAAAACGAAGCAAACGTTTGCATGTTTTCTAATATTATTTGTGTATTCTTTCATTTGGCTGCACAGTATTTGTCTTTGATCTTGCTACAGCAACAAGTTTAATACTACCCAGAAACATTTTTATGATGGAGATTATTGAGCTAGGTTTGTACTTATAAGAAACTGTGGGAAACTCATGTCTCCAATGATAATAAGATTAAAAAAATTTTTATTTTTTATTTTTGTTAGAATGATTGTACCTACGTTATCATGATTGTGAAGATGGGTGTTGTAGTAAACTGCCGCTAGCTCTTTTACAATTTTTTAATGAATATGGTTATGGGAAATTGGGTCAGTTCTCAATAGATATGTGTTCTAAAGGTAGGATGCTTTTTTTTTTACTTGTTTAAACTAGTAAATCTAAAATGTTAATAAACTGGCCAAATCTACGTCTTAATTTATTGCCACTTTATTTGCCAGTTTATTTGATTTGGGTACGAAGGAAAATCTACTGACTGATTTAGCGATTTTCGGGCGTTTGTTACAAACTGTTTGAATGTTTTTTTTTTTCAGAAAATTGGTATAAATGAACAAAAATGAAGTGAAAAATCAAAAACTTAAACATCAAAGTTTCAAAGTATTTCCAACAAGGGATGAGGGACACTGACACAAATGAATTGATTCTATAATTATCCCCTATTCCAGAATGTCTTCCATTCTGAAAAACTATACACTCTTCTTACCACAACAGTCAGCATTTTTGTATTTCAGAGCGCTGGATAATAAATTACCGATTCAAAGAGGCCGATTTTGTAACATACTAAGAGAAAAAGATTTTTGTCAGCTTGGAATTTGTCAGAGCTGGTAGATGAATTTCATTATGTTTTTAAATGTAATTACTTCCTCAGCTTAAGAAACACCCTAACTCCTCCTTGTTACAGGACAGACTCTAATGTAAATAAGTTACGCAAATTGTTAGGTACCAATAGAAAGAAAATACATACAAAAATCTTAGGGGGGTTATATATGTCATAATGAACAAAACGTAAGATCTACCGAATAAAGCACGTAGCCAGAAACATCGATGGCACGTGAACGTGGACTTCCTCCATCTGGATCGAGTACAGTGCGTAAAAAATCACGTGTGTGCTGGGAACTCTAA
>JADBJO010035577.1:0-2500 GCA_016801955.1 Conus betulinus | reverse complement strand
TATGTGTGATTAAGTTATTCATTGTTTTGGTCCTTTTGAGCAGTTTAGCTGTTTTTTTTTTCTGTTAACGTGAATGGTAGATGCTTTTCTTGTGCCTGCAATCCTAGTTTCATTGTTTTTATTCGTATCAAATTCAGAGGAGCGAAAACAGAGAAATCATTTATTGTGTCACGTGCTTTTATCATTTCATCCCTGCTGTTTACAAACAATGTTGTGTCGTCTTCCAACTGCTGTATTATTAGCTTTACCAACTCATTATTAGAAGTTAAAAGTATCATTTACGATTTCTTACTGCTTTGAACATTTAATTCAAGCAATTGAAAAGCTAGAATAATATATCAGAAGTACAAATGGGCGGAGGATTGTAGACCTGTTCCGGGAGAAAAAAAAAAGTGGGAAAAATGCCTGTCTTTCCATTGCAAACAGAGTTACCTTTTCACAGTTTAAGGGTCAAACAAACAGATTTAGAGTCAGATATTTGATTGGCAGGGGACGGCAGGAAAAACGATCAGGATACTGCCTGTCAGCATTGCAGACCCCACAAACTTACATGTTGTCATTTTCCCTCTGTGACTGAGCTGTAGAATAAAATTGTTTGGGCGTGTCAACTATTTCAAACAAGAGAGAGAGAGGAGAGAGAGGAGAGGAGAGAGAGAGAGAGAGAGAGAGAGAGAGAGAGTTTGTGTCAATGTGTGTCTATGTAGATTCATACCTCCTGTGTGTGGTGTGTGTGTGTGTGTGTGTGTGTGGGTGTGTGTGTGTGTGTGCGTGCGTGCGTGCGTGCGTGGTGCGTGTGTGTGGGGTGGGGGGGAGAGGGGGGTGGGGGTGAAAACTGACCGACACCACCAACACATATTTTGGCCCAACTGAAACCGGCTTTGGAATGGTCTTCTGTGTTCAGTTCCTTCTGTGCTAAGTTACAGCATCTGTCGACCAAAAAACAATCCGTCGAGGCACCCCCACCCCCACCCTAATGCCTTATGGAATGGTTTTTTTTTTTTCCAGATCTCTAGTATGGTCAACTTGTCAATCATCCAGAATCTTCGTCTTCTCAAATCGTCTGCATAAACCATGATGCTAGTGAAGGCTGGGGTGAAGGGTGGTGGTAGTGGTGCTGGTGGAGGTGATCGCTAGGGTGTGGAAGTCGGTGACTACTATCGGGAGTGTGGTGGTGGTGGTGGTGGTGATTGTGGTGACATGGGCAGAGATGAGGAGGTCGGTGAGTACTATGCTAGGTGGTGCTGGTGGTGCTGGTGGTGATGGTGGTGCATTGGTAGGGGTGTTGAGGTTGGTGAGTACTACACTGGGTGGTGGTAGTTGTGGTGGTGATGGTGGTGATTTTAGCAGGGATGTGGAGGTCAATGAGTACTATGCAAGTGGCTATGATGATGGTGGTGGTGGTGATGGTGGTGTCATTGGCAGGGATGTGGAGGTCGGTGAGTATTTGCAAGTGGCAGTGGGTTATGATATAACATTCCTAAGGCAATCATTCTTTCCAAAAAATGAGTGAGGGTGACCGAGATTAACCATGACCTTGAATCATTGTGACCCTGAATCATTGTAACCCTGAATCACTGTGACCCTGAATCACCATGACCCTGCATCACCATGACCGTGAAGGACCATAACCTGAATGACCTTGAACCCTGAATTGTTCATGACCCTGAATGACCTTGACCCTAAAATAACCCGATCTTTCAATGACCCTAAGTCCCAGCTACCAAGTTCCAACATATGGAACAGCCTCCCCCAGACTCCACCTACGTCCTTTGCTTCCCTCGCAGATGATTTTCCAAAACTAAAAAACAAGTGTCCCACATGCCCCAACCCTGCAGAGTAAGACGGCAAGGTGAGATTTCTCTAGCCATCCCTCCTTTTAACGACATTTTTCATGTTGTAAAAATTACGAAGGCAGTTCAACAAACAGGGCGACACTGTGTTTCCACACGAGAGACAGACACGCACGGGATGCATGTGTTTGTCCGTTTTCTCGTGTACAGACAGACCACCACTCGGTCTTACCCACCTCTCCCTTATCCAACCTCCATTCAAATGTTCATACATGTGCGTGCATTTCACACACCACACAACACACACACACAACACGTGTCGACAAAGGAACTTCTGGGCAGGACTGTGACATAACATTATTGAATCGGTGCAAGTAAATTATACAGCCACATACGACTGAGATACATGGATCGAAGAGAATGCTGCCATCACTGGAAGTCAGGCGCGGTTTTGGAAAAAACATAAGTACCATGCTCATGTTTTTGCATGATTGATTGGATCCAAGCAGTTCTGTTGCGCGCGCGGCGTCAGGCAAACACCACACCAACACCCACACACACACCCACCCACACCCCACACCCCCACCCAATATGTGCCTTTCTAGCTTCAGCAAGCTTTGACTCCATGCTCAAGCCCCTTTGTGGCACTGTTCCCACAGAAAAGGGGGGAACAAGTGGGGAGAACTTGGGCTATTACTAGTTACGACTCC
>JADBJO010035576.1:0-12092 GCA_016801955.1 Conus betulinus | reverse complement strand
TCTTTGCGTTTATTAATATCCTCCCTAAGGCTGTCACACACACACACACACACCACACCACACACACCACCTACACTTTGGCCGACCTTAATCTGTATTCAGCTCCCTCCTTACAGCCCCCACACCCCCCCCCCACCACCCCACCCCCACACACACAACGTCATCGTCCCTACCTCTCTCTCTCTCCTCTCTCCTGTCCGTTTCTCTTCCGTGTCTAAATTCTCTCTCCTCTTGCCGACAGAGAGAGATAGGGAAAGAAAGAGCGTATGTCCTTATACTTAGCACGCACACGGATGCGTGCATGTGCGTGTGTGCGTATGAGTGTATACATATGCGAGTGTGTTTGAGTATGTGTGTGTGTGTGCATATGTGTGTGCTTATATGAGTGCTTATATGAATAATAATGGTAATTGAATTAATTTTGAAGGGAAAAAGTTAAGATTTTAACAAAATTGATTAATTTAACTACCATCAAGGCACAGAAACTTAACCTTTCTCAGTCCATGTCACTTTTGAGCTTTGTACATTATTTCATGTTCCCTCCCACACATATCCCCCATCCCCCCCCCCCCCCCCCCCACACACACACACACACACACACACACAAAAGGAACCTACAGATACTTCCCCAATGGAGTGCGGTCTAAGCAAACAAAAACTCTGTGTGTGTGTGTGTGTGTGTGTGTGTGTGTGTGTGTGGGTGTGTGTGTGTGTGTGCGTGTGCGTGCGTGCGTGCGTGCGTGTGTGCGTGCGTGCGTGCGTGTGTGTGTGTGTGTGTGTGTGTGTGTGTGTGTGTGTGGTGTGTATCTCTCTCTCTCTCTCTCTCTCTCTCTCTCTCTCTCTCTCTCTCTCTCTCTCTCTCTCTCGTCCGATAACCGTGATTCTTCATTTCAGAAAAAAAAGACATGTCTGTAGAAAATTCACCTGTCTGTTTTGTTTCGTGTATGAGAGGGAAAAAAAAATCAGCGTTACTTTCGAACTCCTGCGTGTTGATTTGTATTTTTGACACATATCCAGTGACGCTGCTGTCAGCTCGTCTCTTTTTCACGTATTTTCATCCAGTCCACGTTTCACACACTACCAGACAGCTCCTCATACCTCGGCCACACAGCCCCTAAAAACAAGAAGGCGAAGGCTGGTGGGGGGCATTACACGTCTGGTACAAAAGGAATCTTGCCACATATTCAAGAGGGTACATACTCGATAATCAAAAACACAGAGCGAGAGAGAGAGAGAGGAGGGTCCCGAGAGAGAGGAGAATGAGAGAGAGAGGAGAAGAGAGAGAGAGAGAGCATAATGGGGATGCACATGCATCGGTTTCTCCTCTCTCTCTCTCTCTCTCTCTCTCTCTCTCTCTCTCTCTCTCGCTCGCGCCATCGCTCTGCATGGCTGATCGAAAAGGGGATCCCTGCCATATATTCGAGAGGTTCATACTCGATAATAAAAACGTTTTTTTTGGCCCCTGATTCCTAGGGTTATATGGCTGGTCAAAAAGGGGCATCTGCCATCTATTCGAGAGGTGCATACCGATAATAAAAACGCCGTCATTTTTCTGATTCGTACGGCTCTTTTATGGCTAACCAAAGAGTGATTTTTGTATTGTTGTTGCTTATGTACCCCAGTATTGATAATGGCATTACCGATCTGGAAGCTTGTGTTGCTTATGCTTTGTTATCTGTGCCTGAAGGTTTTTCTTTTTTTTTTTTTTACTTATATCTGGAGATCTAAACAGCAGAACATCTTAGATTAGATTTGAATACGCATTAAACTGCCAATGATTCCCAGTAAAATCACAGACCAGAAACGAGTAACAGCTGTCGTGAATGAAGATGTCGCGTTTAAACGAATACGGTAATTTTTTTTTTTTAAATGTCTGCATCACTGGGTTTATGTCTTTTTAAACGGTACAAACAAACAGTGACCGTCAAGTTCATTTCACATTCGTATATATCAGAAACGAAACCAACCAGCCAGCTAGCTAACCACCAAAACCACAACCCCCTATCAAACCATAGAGAGAAAATCCAGGGAGTTTCGCGATTTAGAACGGAGCCTGGTTCCTAAAAAGAAAGTTCGTAGGAAACATGGGGGTGGTTGGGGTTGTGGGAGCCATGGAGGAAACGTCGGGGTTGGGGGTTCTGGGGAGGGGAAAGGCAAGGGATTTGCACGACCAACGTGCTCGATATGGAGAGCAAGAATGAGAAGGATGAGGGAAAGGGGGGGGGGGGATGGAGGGGAGCACCTTTGTCAGCCAGGTGGCTGGAATCTAACCGTACTACCCACACAACTTTTATTTGCCACGTCCTTCCAGTTTTGTTGGTCAGCTGGCTGTAATGTTTTTTCCCAAACACCTTGCCCTTGCTTGCCACTCCGTACATACACACCTCTCACGCCTTTTTGGTGGAGCTTCTTCTCCTGGTGTGGAAAAGACAGGGGTGGGTGATGTCACTGCTGAGGGTGTTTTTCGGCGGTGCCGCTCTACTGCAGTGCTTGGTCGTGGCAGAAGTCTTGGAAACTCTTGTTTATTTCGCTGTCCCCTTGATTTACACAGATATATGTGGAATAACCGACAATGCGAAAGGCTTTAAAAAAAAAGGAGAAAAGTGGTCACGTGTCGAGGGTCACGGTCAGGGGAGGGGTCCTCACTCTCCAGGGTCTCTTCTGGAAGTGGACTCCTACTGTACTCTGACTGGAGACACAGAAAGTGGGTGGGGGGGGGGGGGGGGGGGGGGGGGGAGGAGCCAGACTGACTGTTGTCTGGCGAAACTGGCATTTCACTTTTCAAACTCTGATAAGAGATGAGAGAGAGAGAGAGAGACGATAGAAGGAGAGAGAGAGAGACAGACAGACGAGACAGACAGACCAGAGAGAGGGGGCAGGCGAAGAGAGAGAGAGAGGGAGGGAGGGGAGATTTCAGAACAGTGAGAGGGAGTGAGAGAGAGAGATAGAGAGAGAGAGACAGACAGACAGACAACAGAAGGGCAGACGAAACAGGCAACAAGGGACATAACGCACGGCATAGCACAAATATCAGAGAGAGAAGAGAGATCATGATGCGAGATGAGGAGAGAGAGAGAGAGAAGGGGTATTCTCTTTGGTCCAACCATACCTTGAGTGTTCTACCGATCTCCTTTGCTCCTTTTTGCAAACTAAACAGCAATATTTATTAGATATGGCTTGCATTAGCAACAAAATCAGACAATGGGAAGCCTTTCACCGAACGGACGAGATAGATGAGCGATGAGGGGTGAGAGAGAGAGAGAGAGACGAGGAGGACATGGAGGACGAGAGAGCTGGAGAGAGAGAGGAGAGAGTGAGCAGACAGGAAGACAGACAAGAGACAGAGACAGAAGGGGGGAAGAGAGCCAAAACAAGCGTTTTCGTGCAAAGGGAGCACCGTTTTCCAGGTTCGGGCAGGTTACAGGAGCTGGAGTAGAATTACAAATAGTCCACGAGCTGATGCACGATCGATCCTTAGATATGTCAGAGGTGCAGATGAAAAGCCCCCCCCCCCGGTGCGACCAGCAACGGCACTCCGGGCACAGTAACCAGCAATGAGGAAAATGCGCAGTTGTACCAAAGGGGGCAGAGACGTGTTAAACATGAAGAAACAGCAAAGCTAACACTGGGATGACTTGATCCAAATTCGACACTGTGGATACTCGCATGACTTTCCAAAATGCTCCCCCCCACCCCCCCCCCGGCGCACCAGAACGAGACATTCGCCGCGCACGAAGCCACGTGTTTGCTCTCCAAGAGGGAAACATGACTTTACACCGGAGCTTATCAAACGCAGTGGGAAGCGTAGTGTACTGGTAAGGTAAGACAATCTAGCAGATGACATCGAATCTTACGGTATGACAAAAGACGCAGGCTCGTATATAATAGCAAAGTAATAGGGAAAGCACTGCTTGTCGCAGACATGAGAACAAAAAAATTCTACAAGACTACAGGTAAACTAAAATATGTAAGAACGAACACTAACGAACGCAGGCAACCAAGGTAAATATCCACACACACACACACACACACCACCACAACACACACACACACACACACACAACCACAAGGCGCGCGCGAACGCATCACATGTACACACCCACATTATCATCATCTCATCACAATATCTAGATACCTGCACGAAGAGCGCTACGCACGGGCACTCGCCAGCGGATGGAGTATCGCACACACACACACCGGGGGTGCACACTTCACACACTGTGTGCACAGCATCATCACCCAACTCTCGTCTCTCATCCTCCTCCTCTCTCCTCTCTCCTCTCTCTCTCTCTTCACACAGGCGGCACGCGCGCGCGCGCTCCACACGATCAACCATGCCTCCTTGAACAGAAAAGTATTTTAAACGTATTTTGACAGGTGAACGGCAGTAGTTTACTAACGAATGTGGATAACACGCTTAACCCTGCGTCTTGTCAAGGTGAACAACGAGTTTTTTCAAAAAATAGCGATTTAAAGATGTTTAGCGGTTGACATTTTCACGGGAATACCAGAAATGGGGACACAACAAATAAGAGGAATCTTTACGCTGAAATGAACACAGGGAAGCGACAGTAATGACGTGGGTCAGGACTGGTCGAGCGGATGATGCACTTTCTCGCTCCAGTAAACCGAAACAGGTGCAGTCCCGGTGGGGTCTGTGTGGGGGGGTTGCCGTATATCATTCACTGTCTCCTGGGGTGGGATTAGGTTGGTCCTATCCCTGCTTTGGAGCCTGGCACTGCAGTCATTAATCCTACGTTCTCCTCACCCCCCCCCTCCGGATGCCGCGACTGGTATGGTCGCGACGGAGATGGATCCCGTCTTGGGTATCATGGTAGAAGGGACAATGTTGCTTATAGCCCCAGCCGGGAAGACCGCAAAAAGGGTACATATAACAGATGCTGGTCACCGCAGCGACGCGTTTGAACGTCACTCACTAATCTTTCATATTTAACAAAGAAAATATAATACACTGATCCTGTCCTTCGGTGGTCAAGCTGGCACGAGTATAAATTTCGTGATGAGCAGAGTATGTCTTGCAGGCGCCATGATAGAACACTCCACGTATCGATGCACATCTGGGAGATTGTGAGCTGGGAGGGGCATATACTGTCCTGCGCGGCGTTGCCTCGCCGCGGAACGCCTGGGTCCGAAATTACGAGCTAGTACCGGGTCCAATGCCTTGCATTGTAGGAACCTTGACCTCGCCGTAGGATTCATTCATGCTTCATCATGAGGTCTTTGCTAAAAGGAAACCGTTCGTTGTTAGGATCATCTGGCAAAGTTTGCGGCGGGCGATTTCTTTTTCCTTTGTGTTGTTGTTGTTTTTTACAGAGAAGCACAGAAAGAGTAGCATGGACCTGTCAAAACACGGACTCGAATGTGGTGTTTTCCGTAGCCTTCCGAAATGAAATGTCGGCATGAGTGAATATAAACCGGAGGACGGAGGCACCCACCATAACTTCATGTCTTTTCCTTTTTCTGTCTTATTTTCAGGGTCCGTTACGGTTCTTTTTTGTTTTCTTCTCTTTTCATACTTTCTCGCTTCTACCACATCAAAACCGCCTCTGCACTTGATATGCTCTAGGTTTGTTACCTCATGCGGAGCGGCAAACACATGAGAACCGGACGGCAGTGATTCATTCAGTATGTTCACTCTTCTTCTCTCGGTCAAATCGTCACGATGAACAGCAAAAACTGAGGGTCAGATTATTTTTCTGTCACGTACAAACACACGCAAATCACGCACGCCAAGGACAAAATCAGTTAGCCAGCCACGGTTGGAAATTAGTGGGACACTGGCGTTCGTCCCTCCCAAATTCTTTTTAAGTGATTTTTCCCTTTTTTTCCACATGCACTCTCTCTCGGGGCCTCTCTCTTCTATCTCTCAAACAAAGCCACACACACCACACACACACACACACACACACGCACACACCCTCTTACACACACCACACACTCTCTCTCTCTTCTCTCTCTATCTTCTCTCTCTCCCTCTCTCAGTCTCACCCACCGACAGCCACACACGGACACCTCTCTGCTTCTCGCTCTACTCTCTCTCTACTCACCACAACACAAAACAGACGACCACAAACACACACACACACAAACACACAGGGCCACATACCACACAAAGCAAAACGAGGGGGCGTGCCATCATCGTAGGGCGGACTCTATTCGCTTTGGAGCAGTCTTTATTGGTGGGCACGAGTTATGTATAAGTTCTACCCCACACAACGGCAGGGCGGACAAAGTGAGGCGATAATCCGCTAAGTTGTACTTTAACAGACCTGGGGTCGCAATTAAACCTTGGCTACGACAACGAGTTAGCCACGTCCGTATTTAACCCCCGAGCGACTAGAAACGTGGCAATGCAGGACACGTACCCCGATAAGGAAGGACGGTGGCTAAATCTCTAGGTAGTCGCCTGTGCCGCGTGAAGTATGTAGTGATGCAGAAAGGAACAAGCACTTAATCACATAGAAAAAAGCGTTTCGGAAACAAACAATCTCGGGATCACGAAATATAGACAATGTACTGACCAACGCGCTGACTACCAAGCCGCGAGACGAGGGAGAGACAGAGCAGACAGAACGAAGACAGAGACAATGAAGTGAGCAGAAGACAGGACCAGACAGACGACACGATGGAGACGAAGACAGGAAGAGGAGAGAGAGAGAAAAGAGACGGACTAGACAGAGGACGACAGAGATGGAAAGACACGACCGGCATACCGAGACACAACACTACACAGAGGGAACAGAGAGAAGGCAGGACAGACCACTGGTGAAGATTATGGTCGGGACACTGTAGTTTTGGGTCCTTTGGTTGTCGTCGTGTCGTGGTTGCGGGTTGCTGATGTTGGCAGAAACCACTAGATAGTCCTGAATTCATACGGGCAAGATGCGCTCCCTAGTACCAGACGAGGTCTAGCTTTCAATGAAGACGGGAGAAGAGGGACCATGCTCAACCATTCCTCGTCCCGCCACGCCCTGATGCCTAACTTGCTCCCATACAAACACAGTTCAGGTTCGATCAGGATCTGTCCACCCCAATCAGTCCGGCACCACGGCAATAAGAAGGCGAGGAGATCCCCACGCACGGGCCCCCGAGGTGGCCGTTGTCATTTCATGGTCAGTTTCTAGAGTGTCTAGGTCTTGATTAACATGGTGCACAGACAAATTTCGAACTGGTCCCAGATATAGCCAGAGACCGGTTGGAGCAGTTTATTGGCTCGGGAAAGGAAGACGGTGTCCCATCAGAAAGCGAGCATGGAAGTAACTCGGACCGTCCCACCACAACTCGACCCATCCGGGATCGACCGCCCTCCATGGTCACTCCCCCACCGCCACACAACCCCACCCCAACCTCAAGTCTCACACCACACGACGCAAAAGCAAAATGCCCCACAACGGTTTGACAAACTTCTGTTCATTAGGCGAGATGGACAACTATAAAGGCGAGAATACTAAGCACAAGAAGTATGGAGAAGGGAGAGAGGAGAGAGATGCGAGAAGAGAGAGGTTCGTGGAGAGAGAGGACCGGAAGAGAGAGAGCGAGTGAGTGGTGTGTGTTGGTGGGTAGATGGTAGTGGGAGCGAAGGTGTCGTGTGTGATGTGTGGTGGGTGTATATGGGAAAAGGTGGGGTTCAGGGGGTCGTTAGGGAAAGTTAGGGGGAAGGTGGGGGGGGGCGGGGGCGGAAGTCGAAGATCAAGATCGACTAAGGAAGACGAGAGTATGGTTGTTTTGTTTGTTTGTTGTGTTTAATTTCTAGTCGGCGGGAAGAGGAGGGTGATGCTTTTTCTTTCGTTGTGGGGATATGTGTTGTGGGGGTTAGTAGCACATAGCTACGAAATTTCTTCCAAACGTTTCTTTTCCATATTTTTCTGGTGTTCTTTTTAACATTTTGATGATTAGTAGAGAAATATTGTTGAGTTACCTATTTTTAGTTGTGCTCAACGTCAAAATAAGAGGTGTGTCTCCATCCTATTTGTTCCACGTCTTTGGCTTCTCTCGATGGTAGTTTAATTCTCTTACTCTTGATCAAAAACAGCGAGCAGTGTGTGTGTGTGATCTGTGGGTTGGTGACTGTGTGTGTGTGTGTGTGTGGTGGGGACATGTAGTAGTGCGGCACGCGCAGCGGCGCGCGCGCGCGCTTCTAATGTGTAAGTGGTATGTGCGTTTTTTGTGGTTGTATAGGGGTGTATATGTGTGTGTGTGAGAGTGATCTGGGTGTGTGTCGTGTGTGTGTGGTGTGTGTGGGTGTGTGGGTGTGTTGTGCGCTGTGGCCGGTGTGAGGTGACCTTGCAAGAAGGAACACAACTCACTCCTGGTATTATTATATTCCGTATTCGAACAATCTTTGAGTAGGTATCCTGTTAAATTCTGTGTAAATAAAAGCGGGACCCTTATGCCACAGCTCCCCGCACATCACACGAAACGCAGTGTAGGTGCTGCCGCGGTTCCGGACACGAAACCTTATGCAGCGCCCCACTTCGCGCTCCCCGGGATAGGAGTAGGAATGAGGTGGGCGAGGGGAGAAGTAGAGCTCCGGGCGGGCCGAGAGGGGAGGAGCGGTAGGACTACTGTGAGATGTTCGCGTGCTCGTCCGAGGTAGTCGACCATGCTACAACGACCGGACAAAGCGATATCGTTAACGTTTATCCGGTTATCTGTAATGGAAAAGTAGGGGTCGTGCCACGCGCAGCAGGTTCCAGGCCGATCGGCAGAAGCAGTCTGGATGAGGAAAGCAAATCACAAAACTGTACTTGCACATCGTGATAGGTCCGGCATTAGTGCAAGGACCTGTATATGAACGAAAACCGAGCACAAAGCACACACACACAACACACACAACACACATATATATATATATTTACTCATATATATTGAGTGTCGGTGTCGGCTGTGTGTGTGTGTGTGTGTGTGTGTTGGAGTGTGAGCGGTGAAGGCGCCCCCGATGGAGTTGAATACGAATTGAAGGGGTGGGCCACAGGGGGTGGAAGACCCCAAAGTGTACTCGGGTTAACAACTTTAATCATCATTATGACGTGAGATGGAGAGACGAGAAAGCGCACATGGGGGACTCAGACAAAAGAACTGAAAGCGGAATATTTTGTTGTTTTTCATGGCAGAAAAAGTTAATTAGTACCAATGGTCGCCACAAACAGGGATTCGAAAATACGGACCCAACCGATTGGAATATAGCCATGTGCGTGGGAAAACAAGCGTTCGGCACTCACCCGGTGCTAGTGAAACTAGCCACATAGGGGACATTGTGTATGCCACAGGAGGACAATAGAGACCGCCTATGGGCTAGAGAGCAAAACTACCCAAAGAGGAAAAACCCCTCCAAAGAAATCAAGGACGCCAAGAGAGAGATGGAGGGAAGATCAGGGTCCAAAAGAAAAACACCTCAAGAAGCAATGAAGACCGCACTGCCAGCTGAAAAAACAAGGCTTGGAAAAAACTTGGGAAGACCTGAAAGCAAAACACAGCGCCCTCAGCCAAAGCGGATCTGCGAGGACGAAAGAGGAAAAGCAAAAGAAGAAGACACAAGAGCGTTTCTTCAGAGACCCCTTCCAGTTTGCCAGAACTCTGAGCAGCCAGCCAAAATCTGGGACCCTAAGTGTGGGACAAAGGAGTTCTGAGCAGCATCTGAGAAGAAAACATGGGGGGAAAAACTGACTCACAGAGAGCAAGCCACCACTCGACATTCAAGGTCTGGTGTGGCCAACCAACCCTGAGGAACAGTTCAATGACAAGCCACCAACGTTGGCGGAAATCAAGAAGGTGGTCGGGGGGCCAGACAAAACATCCAGAGCCAAACATTTGTCACAAAGTACGGCCAAAACGGAAGTGACCTGTACCAGCTGTATACAAGAATGTCCCAAGTGCGGAGAGTGGATGTGGTCCACGGCTGGCGACCGCTAACGATCAGCCATAATTGTGAGAATCAGAAGGAATCTAGACACGCAGTGGAATCCGAAGTGCAGTAGATGGTGGTGTACATCTCCCCAAAAGAAAAACCAACCCCAAAGAGCGCAAAACTCGCAAGTGACAATCAGCCAGTTCAGGCCCAAAATAATCATTACTGAACGTCGAAAGGGAAAAAATTTCTTCTCTGTCATGGCAGCAGGTGGGCTGACCAAGTACCTCATGGGAAAACACAGTACTTGGATGTGTGTCAGTCCAGAAACGGTGGCATTCCAGGCGTGGTTGGCTGTGTAGAACACAAAGCCACAATGATCTGGGACGCAATCCAAAGAGAGCAAAAAACAGAAAGAGAGACCTGGAGCCGTAGTGGTGGCTTTGATCTGGCAAAAACGCATATGGATCTGTACCCATGAGCATGAGATACAGTTGGTGGCTCTTGAGATGTACCATGTGCCAAAGAACATCCGCGACCATGCTCAAAGAAGTACTTCAATGGCTGGTACTCTCAATGCGGTTCTCTACCAAGGGTAGTACACAACAGATTGGATCAAACTTGGAAGTGGGCATTGCAATGGGGCTGTGCAATTTCCCCAATACTGTTCGTGTTGGCAAATGGAAGTCATCTTGAAAGCAGCAAACAAGCAACGCAAGACAAACCGGACCTGGCGATGGAATACAATATTGCCGATGCCACCTCTCAAGGCCCTTCATGGGATGACACCCTTACAGTGATTTCATCACCTCCAGAAGAGACGAGACACGTCATGTGCTGGAGGGCTCTGGATGGCGCATTAGTTTGCCAGAATGACGTCCAGCGAATAAAGTGCAACAGAATGAAGTTTCAAGCCAAAGAATTGCATGGACCGTCTCAATCAACTACAGGGGACAAAGGAACCCAACCGTGGGTGACCGAATCTCGTGTGGTCTTTCACAGTGCGTTGACCAAACCAGGGATCCACCCAATCACGCAGTTACGCGCAGAAAACGAAGCCAGTCAAAGAGAGCACTTGGAACGATGGTCATGATGATACGACTTCGTGACTGACAAGCAACACACAAAGAGCAAAAAGAAACCACAAGCACAGATTGTCGGTATGGAAGGAAAGATTGACCAGGACTGCCAGTGTGGGTCCCGGTTCCCTTGACCGAGTGTGCGCGTCCCCCCCCTTGCATCCCTTATTACCAAAGGTTCTTTGGGGTGGTCTGCACTACGTTTCATGCTGATACCCCAAAGCTCATCCTACTGCCTCTGATGATATGCGGCACACTGTGCTTACCAGCATTCGACGGAGCCAATGGAATCCACAAGTCAACATAGTTCTACAAGGAAATTTTTAGCTTCCCCAACCCTCGTTTTTCCCCCACTCCCGTAGTCGGACTTACGTACATAGCATTATACTGTCGCCAAGCAAAAGCTGAAACACTACCACTGAAATCCATCCTGGAGGAATACAAAAGCAGGGTGACGATCAGACTTCAAAAGCAGCTGGAAGGGACTCAGGAGACAAGGTGGTTCTATGAAGCAATCAAGCCCAGTGAAGCACAGGCAGAAAATGGAACAGTTAAAGAGAGCGATGGCGGATTCTGCAAAGGAATGAAACAGTCTCAAGAAATCAGGAGAAGAATACACAGGAAACACACGGACACAAGCAGAGACAAGGGAATGCTAGGGCTGGTGAGACAATAACTGTACCACAATGGTGGTTTAAAGGCCAAAGGAAAAAAGCAAAAAAAGGAGGACATGGATGATATCAGAGGAGATGAGGAAAAGCATACCACCGCCCATAAAAAGAATTCCAAAAGGCACAAGTCCAGGCAGACGCCAGCAAGGGTCAATGGAACAACGTGGGGGAGGAAGGAATGCACTACCCAGAGAGAGGTCCCTCCACTTAGAATGAACAAGCTTTTGACACCATGGCCAGCTCCTCAGCGATGTCAGCTTCAATTCTCAGAAAATCTAGCATATGACCGGATCCTGCCCCCGCAAATGCACAACATCTGGTGGAAAGGTGGGGGGAGACAAAACACTAGGGACGGATCCTGTCAGATCACCCCTCCTTGCCGTGAAAAACAACATACGCTGGTGGAGCATGTGACTAAGGACAAGGCTCATGTAAATGTAGCCTGGGACTCAAAGGAAGGTACACATGGAGAAC
>JADBJO010035575.1:2500-12092 GCA_016801955.1 Conus betulinus | reverse complement strand
GTCGGTTATTCGTTGCATTTTTCTTAATTGCCTTAGGTAGGAGAGGACTGGTAACTTTTGAGTACCCAACTTTTCATGAAAAACTAGTTTACGATGATGTAACAATACAGCAAACGACACAGAGAATGTGTTGTATTAAAAGAAAATAGAGCAAATTCTGCACAATTGAAATTGTTCCTCGTGTTTAAAGCTTGATTATGCTATTTCTGACACCAGGGATATGTATTACCTGGTCTCAGCGTGACGAAAGACAATGCATAGGCACACAAGTTCAAGCAAGAACAGAAAAGCTACCTCTGTGTTTTTTTCAGCGCACATTCATGTGTATGTATACATAAGCACATGTGCATGTGCTCACAAAAACACATATGTTTCCACATGCACACACCACACACACACACTACACGCACGCACGCACACACACACACACACACACACACACGCACGCACGCACGCACGCCCGCACGCACGCACGCACGCACGCACGCACGCACGCACGCACACACACACACACACACACACACACAACGAAACACACAATTTTGATTAGTCATGTTCATTAATAAGATTGTAGTCATTGCCTATTACACATGACATAAAACCCAGAGAAGATCTTTGTGTGTGGTGACGCCCTAGATATTTCCTCATCTGTTTACATGATTGTGTTTTTTCCTCTCCCAAGAAAATAGCTGAGTTTCGTAATATTGCTTGCTGTGTGCCAAACCTCTGGTGCATTGACTTATTCTATGCGATCAATAAATATATGTATGTGTATAGGGAACAACTGGCACTCCGTAATTTACTTGTCTGAAATATCATAACAGTATCTGAAACAAAAAGACACACCTGTCCCCATCTGACACCAGCCACAGGGAATCACCATAAGACACACCTGTCCCCATCTGACACCAGCCACAGGGAATCACCAGCAAGACACACCTGTCCCCATCTGACACCAACCACAGGGAATCACCAGCAAGACACACCTGTCCCCATCTGACACCAACCACAGGGAATCACCAGTAAGGCACACCTGTCCCCATCTGACACCAACCACAGGGAATCACCAGCAAGACACACCTGTCCCCATCTGACACCAACCACAGGGAATCACCAGCAAGACACACCTGTCCCCATCTGACACCAACCACAGGGAATCACCAGTAAGACACACCTGTCCCCATCTGACACCAACCACAGGGAATCACCAGTAAGACACACCTGTCCCATCTAACACCAACCTAATGAGCCACCAGCACGACACACATGTCCCCATCTGACACCAACCACAGGGAATCACCAGTAAGACACACCTGTCCCCATCTGACACCAACCACAGGAAATCACCAGTAAGACACACCTGTCCCCATCTGACACCAGTCTGAGGGAATCTCCAGCAAAACCCAGAGTCCCCCTCACATCAGGTCCTCTGCCTAAAACCTTACGCCTCTGACATACATAACAACAACCAAACGAAAAGAAATTGATCCGCAGTTCCAATTAATCAGAAGAAGTGATATGTTGAAGACCAAACAAAGAAAATACGACGTTCCAATTAAATCAGAAGAGGTGTGATATGTTGAAGACCAAATAAAGAAAATACGAAGTTCCAATTAAATCAGAAGAGGTGATATGTTGAAGACCAAATAAAGAAAATACGACGTTCCAATTAAATCAGAAGAGGTGATATGTCGAAGACCAAATAAAGAAAATACGACGTTCCAATTAAATCAGAAGAGGTGCTAAAGACCAAATTAGAAATAAAGAACCGAAGTTGCAATTAAATCAAAAGAGGTGATATGTTGAAGACCAAATTAGAAATAAGAACCAAAGTTGCAATTAAATCAGAAGAGGTGATATGCTGAAGACCAAATTTAGAAATAAAGAACCAAAGTTGCAATTAAATCAGAAGAGGTGATATGCTGAAGACCAAATTAGAAATAAAGAACCGAAGTTGCAATTAAATCAGAAGAGGTGATGTGTTGAAGACCAAATTAGAAATAAAGAACCGAAGTTGCAATTAAATCAGAAGAGGTGATATGCTGAAGACCAAATTAGAAATAAAGAACCGAAGTTGCAATTAAATCAGAAGAGGTGATATGCTGAAGACCAAATTAGAAACAAAGAACCGAAGTTGCAATTAAATCAGAAGAGGTGATGTGCTGAAGAGCAATTAGAAACAAAGAACCGAAGTTGCAATTAAATCAGAAGAGGTGATGTGTTGATTCCAGGTCTTTGCGCTTGTGTTTTGACACACAGCGAGATAGATGTACCAGCCTAGTAAGTGGTGCACACTCGCCTTGATTCTAAGCAAAACAGCTGCAGTCATTGTTAAAGCACCCACAAAGACACGTAGACAGGGGTTACTCCTTTCCCTCTTTCTCTCCCCTACTCCTTGTTACTTTCCCTCACCCTTTGTGATATCGGGCGTTCCATTCTCCAACTGCCACACACACACACACACACACACACACACACACACACACAATGGTGTGTAGGTTTGTTTGTTTATTCGTTTGTCTGTCTAATTGTTTTTCTGATGTTATGTACACCACCCTCCGCTCACTTCCAGCCCCACCCCCGTCCCTACACACACACACACACACACACACACACACACACACACACACACACACACACACACACACGCACACACGCGCGCGCGCGCGCGCACACACACACCACACCGCACACACACACAGTGATAATGGGACTGGACGGGGTGGGATGGGATGGGGCTGGTGGGAGGTGGTGTGAGAGAGAGAGAGAGAGAGTGGGATGAGAGTGAGTGGGTGAGGGATGACAGGGAAGAGTTGCCTGCCCCTGTGTGTGTGCCTGTGTGTGTGTGTGTGTGTGTGTGTGTGGTGTGTGTGTGTGTGTGTGTGTGTGCCTGTGTGTGTGTGTGTGTGTGTGTGTGTGTGTGTGTGTGTGTGTGTGTGTGTGTGTGTGTGTGTGTGTGTGTGCAGTGGGACCTGGCCTGTGAGAAGTCGGCCCTGACAGAGCTCAGTCAGACGCTGATGATGGTGGGCCAGGGCCTGGGTGCCTTCGGATTTACCTCCCTTGCCGACCGCTTCGGCCGGAAGCCCGTCTACGTCACGAACTCCATCGGCTTTCTGGCGGTGTCAGTGGCCATGGCGTTCTCCCCCCAACTACTACTTCTTCATCGTATGCCGCGTGTTGATCGGAGCTATGCAACAGGTGATGGTCTGTCTGTATTCAACGATAGGTCTGTAAGGAACACACACACACACACACACACACACACACACACACACACACACACACACACACACACACACACACACACACACACACTTGTAAGCAACACGAACAAACTCTATCTCCCTCTGTTTGCCTGTCTATCTCTCCTTTCTTGTCTAATATCACATAGTTTGTGAAAAGACGTAAAATTAAAGTACTACTACTACTACTACTACTACTACTACTACTACTACTACTACTACTACTACTACTGCTACTACTACTACTACTACACACACAGAGGCGCGCATGCTTGCGCAGAGACAGTGATTTTAAACGGCAGCTGTGTTAGAAAATTGAATAAACTGTTTTTAAGTCTAATGTTCTAGTCTAGTATAGTCTGCTGTGTTCTTGTTTTCCACGATGTTATGATAAACCATACCTTACGTTCACACAAGTTACTGATGTTTTTCATTGCTAAGTTCAGTTTGTAATCTACACACAAGTATATACACATGCAAAAATATAATTGTAGAATAAAATTTCCACCATCATGATTAAATGACGCCAGAAATAATACCTTTTTTCGGATCAGATGAAAAAAAAAAGGCATCATGTAATAGCTGTTCGGATATGGCGACGTTTATTGTGGTGGAGTGAGGGAACTGGGAGATCAAAGTGTGGAAAAGCAAACAAAGAACATGTTCATTGTGGTGGACTGGGGGAATTGCAAGATTAAATGTGTTGAAACAGAAACAAGAACATGTTCATTGTGGTGGACTGGGGGAATTGCAAGATTAATGTGTTGAAATAGAAACAAGAACATGTTCACTGTGGTGGACTGGGGGAATTGCAAGATTAATGTGTTGAAACAGAAACAAGAACATGTTCATTGTGGTGGACTGGGGATATTGCAAGATTAATGTGTTGAAACAGAAACAAGAACATGTTCACTGTGGTGGACTGGGGAAATTGCAAGATTAATGTGTTGAAACAGAAACAAGAACATGTTCACTGTGGTGGACTGGGGGAATTGCAAGACTAATGTGTTGAAACAGAAACAAGAACATGTTCACTGTGGTGGACTGGGGGAATTGCAAGATTAATGTGTTGAAAGAGAAACAAGAACATGTTCACTGTGATGGACCGGGAAAATCCCAAGAATAAAGTGTTGAAAAACAAGCAAGGACATGTTTATCGTTGTGGACCGGGGGAATTGGAAGATTAAAGTGTTGAAAAACAAACACGAATGGCCAGCGAACATTTGTATGTGCACTTTTTTGTCTGGCTCTACGAAGCAGGAACCCTTGTCTACATTCGATGATTACTTTCAACAACAGATCTGTCCAGGAATACAACGGGGAATCAAAGCGCCACATAATGACTGGAAGATGAGGTTCAGACTGTAATCATCGGTGAGCCGATAGTAGCCGATCAACGAAAAGAGCACGCAAAGAAGACAAAGAACAGTCCCACAGTACACCCAGTCGATACAAAGACAATGAAAATAAGCAGTACCCCATCGAAACACAAAAAAGTTTTAAAGTGAGATGACTGAAGGGGGAAATTCAAACAAACATAACAGACAAAATTCTGTTCTATGGTAAATAGCAAACCAGATGGGCCACTCTTGCTCACATGATGAATAAATAACAAACAAGTAGGGTAACTCCTCCAATATTTACTGTTTACTGTTTCCTGTTTCATTTGAGTTTCATTCGGACAGACGTTTATAATTTCAGTAACATAATTGTAAGGCAGTGAGTTTTTGCCATCCAAATCCTCAAGCACGATTGATGATGTTGATGAAAACATTCAAAAGGACCCAAAATGTGTCATCAGTGTCACAGACACTCAACATGGACCCAACATGTGTCATCAGTGACAGACATTGAACATGGACCCAGAATGTGTCATCAGTGACACATACACTCAACATGGACCCAAAATGTGTCATCAGTGACACAGACACTCAACATGGATCCGGAATGTGTCATCAGTGACACAGACACTCAACATAGATCCAGAATGTGTTATCAGTGACACAGACATCCAACATGGACCCAAAATGTGTCATCAGTGACACAGACAGAGAACGAAAGGAAGAAAGGGAGAATGTAGACTAAAGACACAGCTTGAAGTCCCGACATCAACCTTGTCTGGGTTTTCCCCTGATGAGGACAGCGGCTTAGAAAACAACAGAGAAATGGAGTGTATGTGTTTCAGTTTGAGGTTAGCTGAATTGTCACTGCGTGTGGACAAGTCCATACACGCTACACCACATCTGTTCAGCTGCGTGACTACGGTGCTCAGGATTTACAGCTGGATGACTGAGAACAATGATGGTAACAACTAAGATAAAAAAGGGATTCAAGAGCAGGGTTTGGTGACACGATTGAGCTGATGTCTGACCTACACACTAGCCAACGTGCCTGTCAGACATTGTGTACCTGCCTGGCATTGGCTGTGCTTCTACTATGGTTGTGTATGTGTAAGTTTCTCTGTGTGCTTGCGCGCGCGCGAGCGCGTGCGTGTGTGTGTGCGTGTGTGTGTGTGTGTGTGTGTGTGTGTGTGTGTGTGTGTGTGTGTGTGTGTGTGTGTGTGTGTGTGTGTGTGTGTGTGTGTGTGTGTGGTGTGGTGTGTGTGTGTGTGTGTGTGTGTGTGCACGCGCGCAAATTTGGTTTCATCTATCGCGAAGTTCATTCTACTTTTTGTGGTATCATTTGGGGAACGACAAGGTGGATAGTCCATCAGCATTGTTGTATCCCCAGGAAAGGAAACACCGTGTGGTCCACATACACACATACATCCTGTTGTATAATCAGGAACTCACACGTCAGGCAGTTCATCCGTCCTGTTGCTGCATGACAAGGAAATGACGTAGTGGTGGTCTTCCCATCTTGACGTTGTGTCAGCAGGAAGCGACTTACTGGGTGGTCCACCAGCTTGATGCTGTATCAGCAGGAAACGCCATATTGGTGGTCTTCCCATATTGACGTTGTGTCAGCAGGAAGCGACTTACTGGGTGGTCCAACAGCTTGATGCTGTATCAGCAGGAAACGGCTTACTGGGTGGTCCACCAGCTTGATGCTGTATCAGCAGGAAGCGACTTGCTGGGTGGTCCACCATCTTGATGCTGTATCAGCAGGAAATGGCTTGCTGGGTGGTCCACCATCTTGATGCTGTATCAGCAGGAAATGGCTTACTGGGTGGTCCCACCATCTTGACGCTGTATCAGCAGGAAATGGCTTGCTGGGTGGTCCACCATCTTGATGCTGTATCAGCAGGAAACGGCTTGCTGGGTGGTCCACCATCTTGATGCTGTATCAGCAGGAAATGGCTTGCTGGGTGGTCCACCATCTTGATGTTGCTTCAGCAGGAAACGGCTTGCTGGGTGGTCCACCATCTTGATGCTGTATCAGCAGGAAACGGCTTGCCGGGTGGTCCACCATCTTGATGCTGTATCAGCAGGAAAACGCCATATTGGATGGTCTTCCCATCTTGATGTTGTTTCAGCAGGACGCGACTTACTGGGGTGGTCCACCATCTTCTGGTTCTTTCACCCTGAAACGACCTGTCCCCAGATAACCATCCATTTTGTTTCAAATCATCACCTGGAAAACGCAATATTGGGTGGTTCATCCATGTTCATGTTCTTTCACCCTGAAAGAACAATCAGGTGGTACATCCGTCTTACTGTTCTGTCGTTAGGAAATGACATATCGGCTGGCCCACCCATGTTGTCACGGCATGACGAAGGGAAAATGTTGGCTGGAGTGCAATGGAACGACAGGGTGTTTAGACTGTCTAATGTACAGCGATAGCTTGAGGGTCATGGGCTGTATGACATTAGATACCTTATTATGTAAGATCACGTCTTTTTCTCCGCTAATTGTCTTTTGATTATGGTGTCCTTTATGCTTGTTCACTTTTAGGAGACTTTCTTGTAGGCGAAAAAATATTCGTCTGTGTGTGCTGTGTCTGTCTTTGGCTTTAGCTGTATTTCCATGTGCCTCTCTCGATCTCTCTATGTCTCTGTCTGTCTGTCTATGTGTTTGTGTGTGTCTGTCTCTGTCTCTCTCCATCTTCCTCTCTCCCTCTCTTTCTCCGACCTCCCCTCTCTCTCTCTCTCTCTCTCTCTCTCTCTCTCTCTCTCTCTCTCTCTCTCTTTGTCTATATCTCGCTGATTTCCCCTTTTTATCTCTCTACAGGTGTTTTCGTCTCTGTCTCTATCTCTTTCTTTCACTGAATCTGTTTCTGTCTCTTTTCTTCTCTCTGTCTGTATCTCTTTCTTTCACTGAATCTGTTTCTATCTTTCTTCTTCTCTGTCTCTATCTTTCTCTCTCTCACGTCTTCCTGTCACCGTGTCTTTCTTTGTCTCTTTCTCTGTCTATCTTTGTCATCTGTTCTCTATACAAACAGTAAACTATCTGAGATGAGTGTTATAAACTGTCCGCCTGGCTGAGTAAAGAAACATCACTGGTATCACCACAGGCCTACTGGCTGTCAATCGTTTTAAAGAAACATCACTGGTGTCACCACAGGCCTACTGGCTGTCAGTCGTTTAGAAAGAAACATCACTGACATCACCACAGGCTACTGGCTGTCAATCGTTTAGAAAGAAACATCACTGACATCACCACAGGCCTACTGGCTGTCAGTCGTTTAGAAAGAAACATCACTGGTGTCACCACAGGTCTACTGGCTGTCACAGTCGTTTAGAAAGAAACATCACTGGTATCACCACAGGCCTACTGGCTGTCAGTCGTTTAGAAAGAAACATCACTGGTATCACCACAGGCCTACTGGCTGTCTGTCGTTTATAAAGCAGTTGGCCATTTAATTAGTTTGATGGCACTTACTCAAAAACACTTGGATTTAAATAGGACTGAGTTGCTTCCATACATTTCCAAAATGTGTTCAATTCCAATGATAGGAATCCTCTCTGACACAAATTGTTACAGATGGCATTAGAAGTAGACTACAAAAGTGGCCATTTCCATTGATAGGAATCCTCTCTGACACAAATGGCTACAGATGGCATTAAAAGTAGACTATAAAGGCGCCCTGACGTACAGATGGCATTAAAAGTAGACTATAAAGGCACTCTGACACAAATAGCTACAGATGGCATTAGAAATAGACTATAAACAACGAATCATAGCAAGAAAAGTTGCACAAGATCTTGAAAGTCAACAAATCCTCCCATCAATCAAGGAGGCTACAGAACAGGTAAAAGTACATGGGAAAATGCGGCCGCTTTTGCCTATAAGTATACGAAGTATTCCAAAGAAAGGAAGAAATACTAGCTGTTGCAATAGATCTGGAAGACGCATACAACAAAGTCCAGTTCTCGCTTCTCATGGAACTATTCCTTGATTATGGGGTCAGCAAGACACTTACACGCTGGATAACAGCGGCACTTCGGGAGCAAACCGTCATCCTACAATTTGGAGATTGGACATCTGAGCCCCACAAACTTTCTGTGGGATTACCTCAAGGTTCTCCTCTTTCCCCTTTTGTACAATGTTTACACTAAAGGCCTTGGAGACCTCAACAGAAACGGAATGCTCGAGTGTTGACATTAGCAGATGACGGCCTGATGTACAAAAACATCAAAGAATGCTCAAGAAAGAACGAAAGCAGTTCAGCAACAGTTGAACAACATTGTTCATTGGTGTCAAGAAACTGGATCATCCATCAGCCCTACAAAAATCCCAGACATTCGTCTGCACTCTCAACAACAAGACATCAGGACAAGTACCCTCACCAGTTTCCTTCAATGGAATACGTATTGAATCAACTAACAATCTACACTATTGGGGGTGTAGGCTTTGACAGAATGTTCACCTTTAGAAAGCATGTTGAGAATATTGTCCTTAATGCAAAAAAGGCCCATCAGCCATGAAAGCAATGGCAGCTAAAGGCACTGAACAGCGCCATCTCTACCGACTGTATCACATACTTGTGCTCAGTATGATAGATTATGGATTACGGCTTACAACACTGTCCAACACCAACCTTCTCAAATTAGAAAGAATTCAAAATGAAGCAATGAGATTGATCCTGGGAACCACAAAGGACACATCAGTTGAAACTATGCCATTGCTGCTCGACCTTCGTTCAATGCAGAAAAGACACAGGCTAGAACAGGTGACGGCATATTTCAGAGCATTGAAAATCCACAAAACCCACTTCATGCGGCAGTCAAGGAAACAAAAGGCGCTCAGCTAGGACGTGGAAAATCATGGATGGGACAGGCAGAAGTCAGTATACAGCTTGTGTGCCAGATAGCGGAACTCAAAGAAACCAGGAAATGGGAGAAATATATCCAGACCACTTGAAACACCTCTACCAAATTGCCATCGCTCCAGAACTTGGAAGACATTGT
>JADBJO010035574.1:0-12093 GCA_016801955.1 Conus betulinus | reverse complement strand
AGGAGGATGGGTGGCCGCCTCCGCAGTTTGCACAACGCGCCGGATGAACGCACGGCATCACCGGAAACAACGCATCGGGGATGGAACATATAGGCTAACCTTGACGTTCAAATAGCCCACCTTGATAGACTGTGGCAGCGAAGGGGTGCAGAAGGTCAGAAAGAGGGTATTTGTTGGCACTCTTTCAGAACCCTTGCGAATTGTGACTCTTCGCACATCCATGACTCCCTGGGATTTCAGTTCGAACCTTATCTCATCCTCCGATACTCCTTTCAAGTCTGGGCAGCGAATGACTCCCTTTGAAGAATTTAGGTTCTTGTGAGGCGACACTTTGATTTTTCGGTCAACAAGAGTTGTAGATTTCAGGAGCCGATCTGACTGACATTTTGTACCACATTCCACCAGAAATGACCCATTTCTCAGACGTTTGATTGATTTTAGGTTCCTGACAGACAACTAAAACCTTTCTGGATTGCAAAGGGGCTGAGTGCAGACAAAGGTTTGTCTTCATCAGCGCCCTCCACCACCAACCACGAAGGCCAAGATCCAGATTCTGTTCGGATTTCTGAGTCCGAGTCAGAATCATGATCACCATCAGATCTCACTTTGTCTCTCTTTCTCCTTTTGGAAGGGAGTTTAGAGATATTGAAGCCATGGTATATGATTTAGGAATTCGTCCCTCCCCTACCCACCCACCATCGAGTCCAACTTAGGGGCCAGGGCCAAGAAACTCTTGTCTTGGACCCCTTCCAGGTTTCAGGAGGGATATACAACAAAGCAGCACCAACTTACCCTATCCCCCCCGATTATGCCCAGCTCCCGGGAACAGAGAACTGAGCACTGCAGGGGTTATCTTGGCCAGCTGGGGGGCTGCCCGTTTTGACCTAACCCCATGCAGGGGAAGCCGGTTGACACACAGAGGCCCATGTGTGCCTCCTGTCTAGGAGAGGTCCGAGCCAAAGTAATGTGTTGAGGGCGCTGGCCCTCTCAATCACCAGGATCTCATCCCCCTCCGTCACAGGTCGCACCGCACGGCAAACGCAGCGGATCTTAAGAAGACCACAGAGAGAAAAGGAGTGTGGGAAAGAAGACTTGACGGGGAGACGAAGATAGAAAAGAGCCAAATAAGAAAGGCAGAAAACAAGAAAAGGAGAAAGGCGGGTTACTATTAGTCAGGATCCTCACCCTTAGCCTGTCTGACATGGGAAGCCCTACCAGGGACATCAACTCCTTACCACGTTGCGCTTAGGCCAGACAGCATCTTCGACTTTTCAGGCCTAGAAGCATTTGAAAAAAAACTAGCCTATCTTCAAGTATTGATGCCCCCGCCAGCAAAGCCTAAGGGATCACAGGACCACGCAAGCCCTCCGACCACGCTGCATTCCGTGCGTGAGGCTGCATACGAAGGCCAAACGACGGAATACAGGTAGGGTTGTTTTCGAATTTGTTTTGGGAACTGAGGGTCAAAGACACAGTCATAGGCAGGGTTTTCTGGTTCAGAGAACAGTCTGATATAGTAGTTCAAAGATAGTTTCAACCTGCGGTTGGACAGTGAGGGTTCACCTGCCTCTGCGTACAGGCTGTACACAGGGGTGGTGCGGAATGCTCCAAGACATAGACGAAGCCCTTGATGGTGGATAGGGTCTAAGAGTTTGAGGTAGGACGGTCTTGCAGAGCCATACACAGCACAACCATAGTCCAGTTTGGAACGGACCAGGGCTCTGTAGAGGTGCAGCAAAGTTTTCTTATCAGCGCCCCAGTCAGTGTGTGCTACGACCCGCAGAATATTCAGAGCTTTCTGGCAAGAAGTTTTTGAGGTTTTTAATATGGCTGAGAAAGTTCAGTTTTTGATAAAAAATAACCCCCAGAAATTTCGCTTCCTTAACAGCTGGAATGGTGGTCTTATCCAGAAGAATTTCAGGATCAGCAAAAAACTGACGAAAATGTGTGAAAATGGATTGACTGGGTTTTTTTGTACGTGAAAAGGTAAACCCGTTGTCCTCGGCCCACTGTTGAATCCTGTTGACACAAAGTTGGAGTCGCCGCTGTATGCTGGCGTAAGAAGCTCCAACTGCGTACAGCGTGAAGTCGTCAACGAACAAAGAAGACTCAGAGCCCTGGCTACCCGATTTCACAATGTCATTGATCTTAATGCTGAAAAGGGCAGGAGAAAGGATGCTCCCCTGAGGTACACCCAACTCCTGCCCATGGATGTCCGAGAGTGTGGTGCCAACACGCACCTGGAACTGTCGATCAGCCAGAAAGTTTTCGATAAACATAGGCAGATAGCCACGAAAACCAAGTTTAAAGCAAATCCATAAGGATCCCTGATTTCCACGTGGTGTCATATGCTTTTTCTAGGTCGAAAAAGATAGCGACCACATGCTGCTTATTGACAAAGGCGTTGCGTATGGTGGTTTCTAGACGGATTAAATGGGTCAACTGTCGAGTGGTACTTGCGGAACCCGCACTGTTCACTGGCCAAAAGGCCGTCGGTTTCCAGCTTCCACATCAGACGGGAGTTGACCATCTTTTCCATCAGCTTACACAGGCAGCTGGTCAGAGCTATTGGGCGATAGTTTGATGGGTTGGTAGGGTCCTTTCCAGGTTTGGGGATTGGAATGATCAGGGCTTTCCGCCAGGAGGGCGGGAAGCACCCTGTGGTCCAGATATGGTTATAGACTTTGAGAAGGGTCTGGAGACAGCTTTCTGGAAGGTGTTTCAAAACCTGATAATGAATGTCATCCAGACCAGGGGCAGAGTCATTGCAGGTTTGCAAAGCTGATTTTAGTTCGCTAATCGAGAAAGGCAGATTGTAAGCTTCAGAGTTGTCTGATGTGAAATTGTATGAAGATTTCTCTCTAATTTGCTTATTTCTTAAAAAGGCTGCAGATTTATTTAAAGAAGAGGAGTTCTGCTGGATGGTGGAGGCCAACAGATTGGCAACAGCTTGTTTGTCAGTGATCAAAGCATCGGCAAGTTTCAGGTGATGAATGGAGGGGTTGGTGTTCTTCCCTTTGATTTTTCTGATGATGTTCCAAACTTTTTTCTTTGAAGTTTTAGATGTCAGTCCGGAGCAGAAGTTTCTCCAAGACCGACGTTTACTGATTTTGAAGGTATGTCTCGATTTAGCACGGAGTTTCTGATGGGCTCGGGCGTTAGGACCAGAGGGTCGTTGGTATACCTGACGCTGAGCCCGTTTACGTACTTTTGAGATTTGTTGGCAGTCAAAATTAAACCAGGGTGTCTTTGGCATTTGGGGTTTGTTTGAGGAAGTTGGGATGGAGGCCTTGGCGCATTTTATGAGGATATTGGAAACCGTTTCTGCGGGATCCGGACTTTGTAGAACTTCCTCTGTGAGTTCCCCACGGACAGTTCCTGCAAAAAGATCCCAGTTCGCCTTGTTGAAATTTAGATTCTTCTGGAACAGTGCGACTTTCAGTTATTTTGGATTTTAGAACAATTGGAAAATGGTCACTCCCATGCAGATCGTCAAGTGCCGACCACTCATAGTCCAGGACCAGCGAGGGGTCGCACACACTGACAGATCCAAACATGAGAGAGCACCAGTAGCAGAATGGAGGAAGGTTGGAGATCCATCATTAAGACAACACAGGTCAAGCTCTGAGAAGACGTTTTCCAGAAGGAGACCTCTAGACGAAGTATCAACGCTACCCCAAAGAGGATTGTGCCCATTGAAATCGCCCAACAGCAAAAAAGGTCGTGAAGCTCCTCAATCAGGCTGACCAGTTCTTGTCGACTGATGGATACAGAAGGAGGCAGATATAGACAACAAATAGTGACCGTTTTATGCAGAGAGACTCTGGCAGCTAAAGCTTGGAGGGGAGAACTGAGGTAGACAGGGCTAAACAGAAGAGATTTGTGGATAAGCAACGACACACCACCCGTCACTCCAACTGCAGAAGGCTGTGCTGGTTTTAGAAAGAACATTAAAACCCGATAAAGAGAAAGATTTGTCAGAGCGTATCAGAGTCTCTTGAAGAGCTAAGACAGCAGGTTTTTAAATGTTGACAGAGGAGCTGCAGCTCTTCAAAAATTAGAATTCAAACCTCGAATGTTCCAGTGAGATATTGAATCCATGAGGATGGAGAGATGGCAACAGACTTCTCAGTCCATTACTGTCTCATCATCATCCGACTGCAAAGGAGAATATGGATTGTGTGTTTCCAAACTTGAATGTCTTTTCTCTGGACTTTTTTTTGTTTTCTTGGAAGCTCCGGAGGCAGATGATGGGCAATCCACCTCAATGACCTCTACACCAGAGGGCTTCCCTGGGATCGTGCCTTGATGAGGCACCGCTTGGGGGCCGCGAGTGCCCTTGGGAGGAACAGGGGGTTTTTTGGGGGGAAGGGGAGCTGTCGAAGCAGAGTCTCCCCCAACCTGTGTCTGCTGGGCAGAATGGGAGGCAGCAGGTTTTACGCCACCACCCATGGGAGTTTATCACAGGGGTAGCGGATTTCTTGCCTCCGCTGGGGGCAGATGGTTTCGATTGCAGAGTCTTGGAAAAACTAAAGGTGTCTGTCTGACAGGAGACAGATACTGTAGAAACTTGTTTCACAACCTGAGAGTAGACTTGTTCGGATGCTGCGGACTGCCCAGAACCAACCTTTTTGCCTCGTGGAATGGAATCTTTCTTTCCGTCTTCACCCTTTGGATACTACTTTCCTGGCGCCAAACCGGACACTCTCGAGAGGAGGATGGGTGGGCCGCCTCCGCAGTTTGCACAACGCGCCGGATGAACGCACGGCATCTCGTGGCTCGGTTGGCAGCAGACGCCACAAATCTCCTCCCCAGAGCATCATCGATCCCGCACATGGCCAAACTTCTGGCACCGGAAACAACGCATCGGGGATGGAACATACAGGCTAACCTTGACGTTCAAATAGCCCACCTTGATAGACTGTGGCAGCGAAGGGGTGCAGAAGGTCAGAAAGAGGGTAGGTATTTGTTTTGGCACTCTTTCAGAACCCTTGCGAATGTGACTCTTTGCACATCCATGACTCCCCTGGGATTTCAGTTCGAACCTTATCTCATCCTCCGATACTCCTTTCAAAGTCTGGGCAGCGAATGACTCCCTTTGAAGAATTTAGGTTCTTGTGAGGCGACACTTTGATTTTTCGGTCAACAAGAGAGTTGTAGATTTCAGGAGCCGATCTGACTGACATTTTGTACCACATTCCACCAGAGAAAATGACCCATTTCTCAGACGTTTGATTGATTTTAGGTTTCCTGACAGACAACTAAAACCTTTCTGGATTGCAAAGGGGCTGAGTGCAGACAAAGGTTTGTCTACATCAGCGCCCTCCACCACCAACCACGAAGGCCAAGATCCAGATTCTGTTCGGATTTCTGAGTCCGAGTCAGAATCATGATCACCATCAGATCTCACTTTGTCTCTCTTTCTCCTTTTGGAAGGGAGTTTAGATATTGAAGCCATGGTATATGATTTAGGAATTCGTCCCTCCCCTACCCACCCACCATCGAGTCCAACTTAGGGGCCAGGGCCAAGAAACTCTTGTCTTGGACCCCTTCCAGGTTTCAGGAGGGATATACAACAAAGCAGCGCCAACTTACCCTATCCCCCCCGATTATGCCCAGCTCCCGGGAACAGAGAACTGAGCACTGCAGGGGTTACCTTGGCCAGCTGGGGGGCTGCCCGTTTTGACCTAACCCCATGCAGGGGAAGCCGGTTGACACACACACAGGCCATGTGTGCCTCCTGTCTAGGAGAGGTCCGAGCCAAAGTAATGTGTTGAGGGCGCTGGCCCTCTCAATCACCAGGATCTCATCCCCCTCCGTCACAGGTCGCACCGCACGGCAAACGCGGCGGATCTTAAGAAGACCACAGAGAGAAAAGAAGAGTGTGGGAAAGAAGACTTGAAGGGAGACGAAGATAGAAAAGAGCCAAATAAGAAAGGCAGAAAACAAGAAAAGGAGAAAGGCGGGTTACTATTAGTCAGGATCCTCACCCTTAGCCTGTCTGACATGGGAAGCCCTACCAGGGGCATCAACTCCTTACCACGTTGCGCTTAGGCCAGACAGCATCTTCAACTTTTCAGGCCTAGAAGCATTCTAAAAAACTAGCCTATCTTCAAGTATTGAAGCCCCCGCCAGCAAAGCCTAAGGGATCACAGGACCACGACCACGCAAGCCCTCCGACCACGGCAAGGTTGCAACCCCCGGAGGGCCATTTGCTTTGAAAGAATCTATATGCGTGTACATGCAAGCAAAGAAACACACACCGCAGACACATTCAAACAATGCATGCCTGTGCATTAGAGTTTTTAAGTGGGTTGCAGTGTAAACATAGCTGGCCTTGCTCATCAAAACCCTTTCATTCCCTGCTTAATCTACCATAGCCCAGCAAAATGAGATGGCCACAGTGAGATCTAAAGAGCACACAGGTTTTGCATCCCTCTCTAGGCAGATCCAGGGTTGATTAGCTGGATAGTCAGGGTCCACAAAATGAAGTGGCGCTTTCTCTCTAGGATGTCCAGACTCCTGAGTTCAACAGGATCCCACCAACGTCACTGTCTTCATCAGGAAAGTTTCCTTGCTCAATAATTCAATTTCAGCATTATCCCATCCATTAGTATTCCAGGATGTGGCCCTTGGAGCCAACATTTCAAGATTTAGGAAACAGATGAGCACCAGTGATGTCCCATCCAACCTGCCAACTAAAGCGCAGTCCACACAAACTGCAAACTCCCAAATTAACACTTTCCCTTTTCCCTACTCCAGTTCCCTACATGCATACATACATGAGTCTACTGATCCAGTAATCTCTGTCCCTAACCCCTCTAATTCTAACCTCCCTCCCACTGCCTTCCATTCTGCAACACATCACACATACTCCAGCCACCTATTGCACTCTGACCCCGCTACCCATTGCCCATCCCTCCCTCACAAACTCTCTTTTCCTTGGACCATTTACTGTCATGCCCACATCAGTCTCACTCATCTCATCCCCCCCCATCCCAACTCCCCATGATCAAACACATACAAACACATGTGTGCATGCACACACACACACACACACACACACACACTAACCATCACCCAGTTCTTGGTCAGCTTTCTGCTCGCTGCCTCCAGCGCCATCTGTTGGAGCCTCCATGGTTGTCATAGCAATGTCTGTCACTTCACTGCCCTCCCCTTGCTGCAGGTCAGTGGACACACCTTCACCCTGGGCTTCCGGAATCTTCTCCAGGTCTGGATAAAAACATGAAAAATATGAAAAAAATTGTGAAAAGGGACGGTGTCTTTCGTAGGGCAATGTAAATCTGGTGTAGACAAAGACAAAAATGTTCCAGAAAAAAAAACATGTTTCACGGGAGGGAATTCAACGGGGAAGTAAATCTAGTATACATAACAAAACAGTGCCAGAAATACATGTTTCTTAAGGAAGGGAGTTTTCAATTGGAGATAAGTATAGAGTAGACAGGAAAAAAATCCACTCAAACAGGCTTTTAACACAAAAGGATTAAATTTTCAACTGGAGGTAAATCTCTACTGCAGACTGAAAGATGTTTTTAAAATGAAGGAAGTGAGTTTCCTTGAAGGTACACCCGGTACAGACAATCATTAAATGTGCCAGAGAAAAGTCTTTAAAAGGAGGGAATCTAAACTGGGACATAAATATAATACAGACAGATAAGATAAGATAATGTTGCTTATAGCCCAGCCGACCACAAAGGGCCACATCAGGGCTGTCACCACGTTAAAATCAACTCACAAGTCATTCATTCACACAATTCTATAAAATACATCTTCGAAAAAACCCATCCAAAAGTTTCTTAAAAAATCTTTCCACTGTAAAATATCAGATCCGATGAAAAATGTTGATCTCCTTCAAGAACTCAAAGATCACATCAGGGGGAACATCTCTGAACATAGTTTTCATGGAATCTGCGGTAAAATGTTTGTGTCTCACATCATGCAAGTCCAAACTCTAAAAGAACATGTTTCATTGTGAGTGGCACATGACATGGAATGCACCATGGAGCTTCATTACTCTTTAAAAGGTATGAATGAGTAAAATACAAATTGCCAGTGTGCAGCCGGCATAGAACTGTTTCTTCTTTACGACCACCAGACGTAGATAAGAGGAATTCCTTTAGGTTTGGACAGATCTGAAAGAGTTTGTTATCCGTCTGTGTATTCCAATCTTCATGCCACAGGTTTCTGACACATAATTATTAATTTTGGGTTTCAGATCTGAGCAGGGGATTTATATGTTAGACAATTTCCCTGTTGTGGCATTCTTGGCCAGGCGATCAGCCATTTCATTCCCTCTGATGCCAACATGACCGGGATAAGATAAGATAATGTGCTTATAGCCCAGCCGACCGCAAAGGGCCATATCAGGGCTGTCACCACGTTAAAATCAACTCACAGGTCATTCATCCACACAATTCTTTAAAAGGCATCGTCTAAAAATCTCATCCAAAACTTTGTTAAAAATCTTTCCACTGTAAAATCTCAGATCCGATGAAAAATGTTAACCTCTTTCAAGAACTCAAAGATCGCGTCAGGCGGAACATCTCTGAACAAGGTTTTCATGGAATCTGCTGTAAAATGTTTGTGTCTCACATCGTGCAAATCCCAACACTCTAAAAGAATATGTTTCATTGTGAGTGGCACATGACACGGAATGCACCAAGGAGCTTCTTCACTCTTTTAAAAGGTAGGAATGGGTAAAATACGAATGGCCGGTGTGCAGCCGGCACAGAACTGTTTTTCTTCTTTACGACCACCAGACGAAGATGAGAGGAACTCCTTTAGGTTTGGACGGATCTGAAAGAGTTTGTTATCCGTCTGTGTATTCCAATCCTCCTGCCAGAGGTCTCTGACATAATCGTTAATTTTGGGTTTCAGATCTGAGCAGGGGATATATATGTTGGACAATTTCTCTCTTGTGACATTCTTGGCCAAACGATCCACCATTTCGTTCCCTCCGATGCCACATGACCAGGAACCCAAGCCAGAATAATGTTGTAACCCTCCACTTTCAACTTGGTCAAAAAGTTAGAAGTGTAAAAATTCTGGATGCTGATGGTTGCGGCCAGCTATGGCCTCCAAAGCTGACAGTGAATCTGACAGAACCAGAAAGTCCCTCTTCTTTTGATGTGAGATTTATCCTCAGTGCCAGAACCAGAGCTGTAAGTTCAGCAGAGTAAGCAGAAGCATCTGAAGGAATATGTTCTAACAGTATTTGAGAAGAGCACCAGGGCAATACGCTGCACAGGCCACTCCATCTTCAGACTTGGAACCGTCAGTGAAAATTTTCTGATATGATGGGAAATTTTGAACTGAGGTCAGCATACAATGCCTTGTATGCCAGAGACCTGGTACATTCTTTGCGAAAAGCTGCAAGATCAAAACGAATCTCTGGTGTGAAAAAGGTCCACGGAGGCTCATCTGGAAACTTGGAAAAATCGGACACAACTCCTAGGTCTAGACCTGCATTCTGTGCGCATGAGGCTGCATACGAAGACCAAACGGCGGAATACAGTTAGGGTTGTTTTCGAATTGCTTTGAAAACTGAGGGTCAGACACAGTCATAGGCAGGGTTCTCCAGTTCCGAGAACAGTCTGATATAGTAATTCAAAGACAGTTTCAGCCTGCGGTTGGACAGTGAAGGTTCACCTGCCTCTGCGTACAGGCTGTACACAGGGGTGGTGCGGAATGCTCCAAGACAAGAGACCAAGCCCTGATGGTGGATACGGTCCAAAAGTTTTAGATAAGATGGTCTTGCAGAGCCGTACACAGCACAACCATACTCCAGTTTGGAACGGACCAAGGCTCTGTAGAGGTGCAGCAGAGTTTTCTTTATCAGCGCTCCAGTCAGTTGTGCTACGACCTGCAGAATATTCAGAGCTTTCTGGCAAGAAGTTTTGAGATTTTTAATGTGGGCTGAGAAAGTTGAGTTTTGGTCAAAAATAACTCCTAGGAATTGGCTTCTTTTACGTGAGAAGGTAAACCCGTTTTCCTCGGCCACTGTTGGATCTTGCTGACACAAAGTTGGAGTCGACGCTGTATGCTGGCGTAAGAAGCTCCAACTGCATACAGTGCGAAGCTATCAACAAAGAGGACTCGGAACCCTGGTTTACCGATTTGACAATGTCACTGATTTTTAATGCTGAAAAGGGCAGGAGAAAGGATGCTTCCTTGAGGTACACCCGACTCCTGCCCATTGATGTCAGAGAGTGTGGTGCCAATACGCACCTGGAACTGTCGATCAGCCAGAAAGTTTTGAAGCAACAGAGGCAGATGACCACAAAAACCAAGTCTGTGCTGGTCCATAAGGATTTCTGATTTCCAGGTGGTGTCGCACACTTTTTCTAGGTAAGGTAAAGTAAGGTCATGTTGCTTATAGCCCAAACTGACTGCAAAGGGCCATATCAGGGCTGTCACCATGTTAAAATCAACTCAGGTCATCAAGCAAAAAAAGAACTAAAAAACGCACCTGTAACTTTGTGAAATCCTTCTTCCGTAAAATCTTAAATCAGATAAAAATGTAATCTCTCTTTCAGAAACTCAAAGATCACGTCAGGTGGGACATCTTTGAACAGGATTTTCATGGAATCTGCTGTAAAATGTTTGTGTCTCACATCGTGCAAGTAAGGTAAAGGTAAGGTAATGTTGCTTATAGCCCAGCCGACTGCAAAGGGCCACATCAGGGCTGTCACCACGTTAAAATCAACTCACAAGTCATCTTAAAAAAAATAAATAAAAATAAAAAAAAAAAAAAAGCTTTCACACATCTCTTTAAATTACATCTTCTACAAATGCACCAGAAACTTCGTTAAAAATCATTCTTCCGTAAAATCTTAAATCAGATGAAAGATGTTAATCTCTCTCAAAAAACTCAAAGATCACGTCAGGTGGGACATCTCTGAACAGGATTTTCATGGACTCTGCTGTAAAATGTTTATGTCTCACATCGTACAAGTCCCAACACTCTAAAAATATATGTTTCATTGTGAGTGGCACATGACATGGAATGCACAACGAGCTTCTTCACTCTTTAAAAGGTATGAATGGGTAAAATACGAATGGCCGGTGTGCAGCCGGCACAGAACTGTTTCTTCTTTACGACCACCAGATGTAGATGACAGGAACTCCTTAAGGTTTGGACAGATCTGAAAGAGTTTGTTATCCATCTGTGTATTCCAATCCTCCTGCCACATGTCTCTGACAATCGTCAATTTTGGGTTTCAGATCTGAGCAGGGAATGTATCTGTTGGACAATTTCTCTCTTGTGGCATTCTTGGCCAAACAATCAACCATTTCATTCCCACCGATGCCAACATGACCAGGAACCCAAGCCAGAATAATGTTGTAACCCTCCACTTTCAACTTGGTCAAAAGTTCTGAGAAGTATAAAAGTTCTGCTCAGTGCTAGAACCAGAGCTGTAAGTTCAGAAGAGTAAGCACAAGCATCTGCAGTAATATGTTCTAACAGTATTTGAGAAGGAGCACCAGGCAATACGCTGCACAGGCCACTCCATCTTCAGACTTGGAACTGTCAGTGAAAATTTTCTGATAGGAGGGGAATTTTGAACAGAGGTCAGCATACAATATCTTGTATTCCAGAGAGCTGGTAGACCTTTTTGTGAAAAACTGCAAGATCAAAACGAATCTCTGGTGTGAAAAAGGTCCACGGAGGCTCATCTGAAAACTTGGAAAAATCGGACACAACTCCAAAGTCTAGACATGCATTCTGCGCATAAGGCTGCATACGAAGACCAAACGGCGGAATACAGTTAGGGGGTGTTTTTGAATTTATTTAGAACTGGGGGTCAAAGACACAGTCATAGGCAGGGACAGTTTCAGCCTGCGGTTGGACAGTGAAGGTTCACCTGCCTCTGCGTACAGGCTGTACACAGGGGTGGTGTGGAATGCTCCAAGACAGAGACCAAGCCCTTGATGGTGGATAGGGTCCAAAAGTTTTAAGGTAAGACGGTCTTGCAGAGCTGTACACAGCACAACCATAGTCCAGTTTGGAACAGACCAAGGCTCTGTACAGGTGCAGCAAAGTTTTTCTTATCAGCACCCCAGTCAGTGTGT
>JADBJO010035573.1:0-12094 GCA_016801955.1 Conus betulinus | reverse complement strand
TTTTCCCCCACTATTAATTGTTTCAGCATTATATTGTTTGGTCAATCAGGGGTGTGATTGCATCTCTTAGGAGATCCAAGGAAAGGTTGTTCTGCACAATTCTTAGCCGCTGGACAATGCTTGGGTTATTGAACAGCAGAGCTGACCACTCAGACTGTTCCATATCTTTTGATCTCCCTTGCATCCTTAAAGGATCCTCAAGCATAGGCTCAAAGATGTCTCTTACATTTTATACTGTTGCGTAATGTTTTTTTAGTTTTCAAACAACTTTTTTTCCTCTCCACACTTTCGTTTGTTTAATTCTACTACCTTTCGCTGGCTGCTTTGGGGTGCTGTTGGGATTCTTTTTCGAAACCTTGGCGGTCAGAACACCATAGAATTAGGATGGACTGGTGTGTCTCTATCTGACGCCAAGCGCACAGACACAATCAGCCGTTATCTCTCTGATGAGTTCGATCCAGTGGATGAAAGACCTCGGAGCAGGCGATACCATCGGAGCAGGCGATACACATAGATCTGTCCTTCGAAAAGGATTGCGATCAGGCGATACACATAGATCTTTCTGCCTTCCAAAAGGATTGCGATAGTTTTCTCATGCAGCTAGTGAAGGGTTATCATATTTATGATACACATTTTCTCATTTGCTGTATTTTCTTTTTCCTCCTCTCAATTTTCAATCTTTGCTAATCATTACTATAATGATGGAAGAATTGTTAACCTGCACTTGTTTTTCCTACACTACTTAAAATTGTTCAGCCATTAGATATAGATACACAAACAGAGAGGGGGGGGGGGGGGGGGAAACAATACTAAAGGCTTTCATATCATTTTAGTGATTGCAAAACAATTGGTTTGATTAACTCATGTTTACTAATCCTCTGGATACTTACCATGATAAAACAGACAGGGACAAAGAAAGAGAGAAAGAAAAGGAGAGAACAGACAGATGAGAAAGACTGAACACAGACACTTTTTTTTTCACAAGTCGGGTCAGTAATGAGCAAGAGACAAGACACCCACAGACTGATGAATGGACAGGTGGGTATGCCACACAGCTTTCAGAAAGATGGAAGACACATGTGCCCAGGCGGACAAAAGAATTGCCTGCATATATCTCTTTGATGGGCAAGAACCTTCTTTTACTGGAACCCATTCGAGGCCTGTGAATCCTTGTTTACACCGACAAGTTTAGATACGAACAACTGCAGCAAAACTCAAGTGGTCGAATGTGCATTCTTTTGGGAAATACTTATGTGCTCGTCTTCCTCTTCACCAAAATGTTATCAGCAGGATCGAAAGAAATATAATGGATAACAAGATTTGCTTTGATTGAAATAAAGGGTTGTGTGTTGTGTGCGCGCGCGTGCATTTGTTTGTGTGTCTCTTTGTGTGCGTGTGTGTGTGTGAGAGAGAGAGAGAGAGAATGAGATGGTTTGTCGCTAAAATATAGATTTCACATGAGAGCTACGATCAATATCACACCGACGACAGCTGTAGAATTTTTGCTTCCAGAATTTTTTCTATACTGCTGGCATACCTTTAAAACACAAATGAACTTCGTTTTTTCTTTAGGAGTGTATGGGTTGGGAGAGAGAGAGAGAGAGAGAGAGAGATGTTGATGACGATGATGATGGTAATGACGACGACGACTATGATGATGATGATAATGATGATAATGATGATGATAATGATGTGGGTTCGAAGAAAATGGCTCACTTACATAGGCCTCATATGAAGGGGCTTGTGCTAAATTGAACATTTTCTAAACACAAATAAGCAATATTGCTCATCTGAAGACTTCTACATGTTCTAACTATACAATAATCTTACAGCGTAGTGGAGAATGATCTGGAATATTATGTGTATTTTCAATGGATGAAACCATCGACGTACACGACCAGGAAAAAAGCAAGAGGCCATTTATTTATGTATTTATTCATTTATTTATTTATTGATGTATTGATTTATCTATATATTGTTTGATTAGTTATCTGTTTATTCATTTATTTATTCATCTATTCATCTTAATTCTTTGTTTATGTATTCATTTATTTGTTCATTTATTCCTTTGTATATTCAGTCGTCCATTTATTACCTATTTATTAACATTTTTTTCAACTTTCGTTAGTTACTTTTTTCTTTTCTATTTATTTATACGTTTATCCATTGATTTATTTATCCATTCACTTATTTATCTATTGATTAGTTTACTTAATCATCAATGTATTCATCAACTTATTTACTCTTTTTCATAAACACATCTGTTTGTTTTGTTATATGTTTGTCCGTTATTTGCTTTTGGGGGGTTTGTTTACCTGATGACTTGTTCATTCATTCATTTATTTATTCATTCACGTGTTTGTTTGTTTATGCAATATTTCAACCGTGCTTATGGGAAATGATGTTCTGTGTTGTAAGCATAACGTGATAACAAGATCAGCATAACAACAATGTTTAACAGCATAACCATAATATGGTTTTTTTTCAGAAGGGAATGATGCTGCTCTCTCTATCTCTCTCCTCTCTCTCTCTCTCTCTCTCTCTCTCTCTCTCTCTCTCTCTCTATGTGTATGTGTGTGTGTGTGTGTGTGTGGTGTGTGTGTGTGTGTGTGTGTGTTGTCTGTCTGTCTGTCTGTCTGTGTGCATGTGTGTGTGAGCATGTGTGTGTGTGTGTGTGTGCGTGAGCGTGCGTGCTTGCGTGCGTGCGTGCGAGTGTGTGTGTGTGTGTGTGTGTGTGTGTGTGTGTGTGTGTGTGTGTGTGTGTGTGTGTGTATGCACAGCAAAGTAATTGTTTTATGTTGCTGCTTATGTTCTATGAGCCGCTTTCACTCTTGAGGGTTTATTGCAAACCGGATTGTCAGTATAGATAAAAATATGACAGGAAGAACGTTGAACGATTACTAAAGAGCCGAGCGAAATACAATATAAAATGAGAAAATGTTACAATGTGTATGGGGAAAAAAATGAATTGGGGGAAAAAAAAGCTACTTCCCCATTAGACGCATCACAAAGCAGACACAAATGAATTAGACTGGAGGGACAGGAATGTTTTCCCCGGTCAAATCATATGGACTCGACACTTGAACACGCCACGCTGCTGTTATTTTCCACCCGTCAATTCAGCTTACTGCCCACTTGCTCACATCTCCATGCGGTTTGGAGTGCTGGGGGGGGGGGGGGGGGGGGGGGGGGGGTGAGGAGGGGGGGAACAGACGGGTTGAAAGTCGCCAAGAAAGTGACGTGAAGTTTTGAAGTTCAGGACATCCTTGAGGGCGGTTTTCTAATCATTTCCTGTTAGCTCCTCTGCGGTTGGAAATAATAGCAATCACGTTCGGTAGTAGCGGCGAAGGTTATTTTGAATATCCTTTATCCAAGATAGTTGTTATAGTAGTTTTTTGTTTCTGCTCGTGTGTTTTTGGCAGGAGCAGGTGAACAAAACATAACAACTGTAGACATCACTAAGGAACGTATTACTGCCGAGAGAGAGAGAGACGAGAGAGGAGGAGAGAGAGGGGGGAGAGAGAGAGGAGAGGAGGAGAGAGAGAGGAGGAGAGGGAGGAGGAGGAATGGAGAGGAGAAGAGAATGACGGGGGGAGAGAGGGGATGAGAGAGGAGGGAGAGAGGAGGAGGGGGAGAGGGAGAGAAGGAGGAGAGGAGGATGTAGAGAGAGGGAGAGAGGAGAGAGAAGGAGAGAGGGAGAGAGGAGAGAGAGAGAGAAGAGAGGCGAGAGGGAGACTGGAGAGATCGAAGTGGGACAGATGGCGGGAGATGAGAGAAGGCAAGAGGGAGAGAGAGAGAGAGAGAGACGGAGGAGAGAGAGGGAGATAGGGAGAGAGAGGGGAGAGAGACGAGAGGTAGAGAGGAGAGGAGCGAAGAGAGAGGAGAGAGGAGAGAGGGAGATGAGGGCGAGAGAGAGAGAGAGGAGAGAGGAACAGACAAGACTCAATAGATAAACACTGACGCGCTTTTTAGAGAGAGAGAGAGAGAGAGGGAGAGAGAGAGAGAGAGAGAGAGGTTGAGAGAGGGAGAGAGAGAGAGAGAGAGAGGCATACTGCTTGCCATGCTACTTTCCAAGCCACTCTCTGTCGCAGGCTATCTGCCAAGAACAGAAGGAACAGAACTACCTAAGTGTGTCACGGATGAAAGAAGTGGCCAGAGGGGGCGTGGCAAACCACCTGCAAACATGTGAAATAGTAGTAGTTTGAAACGTCAGTTTAACGCTGCTGACATAGCGGAGAGAGGGTGGGAAGACCAGCTGCAGACAAGGACGTCTGGAGGGCAGCAACATGGCAGAGAAGCAGAAGACTTTGAGACATTCCACAGAGAGGGTGGAAAACCCAGCTACAGACAAAGGACGTCTGGAGGGCAACAACACGGCAGAGGATCAGAAGACTTTGAGACATTCCACAGAGAGGTCACAGCTACAGACAAGGACGGCCGGAGGGCAGCAACACGGCAGAGGATCAGAAGACTTTGAGACATTCCACAGAGAGGTCACAGCTACAGACAAGGACGGCCGGAGGGCAGCAACACGGCAGAGGATCAGAATACTTTGAGACATTCCACAGAGAGGTCACCACAGTCAGACGAGCACGCAGAAAGACGTCGGAAGCGCAGCCGTATCCTGATCCAGGTTTCTGTACGCCGCTGATAGAAAATTTGTATTGGGGAATGTGATAGGTAAACGACGCGAAATTACAGCCGCCAGGCTGTTGGTCGCCAAACACTCGGACAATTATCGCCTTTCGTATCTTTGGTTTACAAACAAACCACTCAGTACTCCTACACACACTATGTATATATATGTGTGTGTATGTATGTATGTATGTTTGTATGTATGCATGTATGTATGTATGTAGGTATGTAGGTATGTATGTACATGTATGTATGTACATGTATGTATGTAGGTATGTATGTATGTATGTATGTAGGTAGGTAGGTAGGTAGGTAGGTAGGTAGGTAGGTAGGTAGGTATGCATGTAGGTAGGTAGGTAGGTGGTAGGTAGGTAGGTAGGTACGTAGGTAGGTAGGTAGGTAGGCAGGCAGATAAGTAGATTAGTAGGTAGGCAGGCAGATAAGTAGATTAGTAGGTAGATAAGTATTAGCATACAGGTAGGTAGGCCCATGTTAGTGTCACATGACACATGTGCGTGCTTGTATGTCAGTGCATACCAGTATGTGTGGCTCTGAGAGAGAGAGAGAGAGAGAGAGAGAGAGCGAGAGAGAGAGAGAGAGGAGAGAGGAGAGAGAGAGAGAGAGAGAGAGAGAGACATGTGTCACTTACACTTTGAGTTTCCTGCCTTTGGTGGTATGAATTTCAATTTTCTGATTTTGTCCCCATTTTTGTCTGCTTTTTTTTCTTTTTCTATAAACTATATATAACATGTATGGCCATGTAAACACGTATATATCTGTTTGGAAGATCTCAGGCATTCACACACAACTTACACACACACACACGCACGCACACACACACACACACACACACACACACACACACACACACACACACACACACATACACGCACGCACGCACGCACGCACGCACGCACGCACGCACGCACGCACGCACGCACACACACACACACACACATCGTCGCGTGTACACAGTACCGTTTCCGATAAAGTCCTCTGATCGACAGCCTATGCAGGAGATGGCGTACAACATCAAATCCTAACGTGCATTCTCCTAAGCAGTTTCTGAGAGTCGCTCTCTTTTTGTAGAGTCATCTTCTCAACAAAACATTGTTGATCGAATATGTCAATACAAATTCAATGGTTGTCACAGGATATGAATGCTTCATCAACCAAGACGCAAGTGAGGGAACTGTTTTTTCTTCGTCCCCTACAAAAACGTTCCTACCACCTCTCAATCTTCTGTAATTTCTTTGATGGAGTCTTCTTCTTCCTTCTTCTTCTCTTCTTCTTCAAAACTTACTCAACCACTACCACTGATCAATCCATTTTCTCCTTTTTGAGCTGTCAAAGACCGACGGAATAAAGATATTCAGTCTGAAATGGGGGCAAAAGGCCAAGAAAAGTATATATAAAAACACGTATAGAATTCCCAAACGCTTAGATTAGGACATTCAGTTTCAGTCTGACCACTGGTGCCCTTCTTTTGAAAAACTGTGCAACCTTTTTATCATCCCTCAGTATGTCAGATCCTGTGCATATATTACAGAAAGGAACGGCTGGAATGAAATCACATGCTGGCGCTGTTCAAGTACTGGTGGGGTAACAATTGAGCACACAGTCATTATGCCTTCCCCTTTCCATCTCACTCCATTTCTCATCTTATCTCCTGCCACCCCTTTCCTACCCCCAGAACTTTCAGTTTCAAATAGGACGAGATCCCCGATCCAAAGGAAACTTTTTGTTCTGTATTAAAAAGTGAATGTCCGAAATTCTAACAACAAAAAATATATGTATATACACGAAACACTCATCAGTAAGACTACTGATGGAATAGACACATCCGTTTGCTTGGGGAGAGACCGAGGGCCCAGTCGCTGCAAAAGTCAATTAACGACAACACAAAGCCAAGAGAAGAATCTTAGTATAGAGTATTGTCCCCTACTGTATTTCTATATATGTATTCTATAATATAATTTCATCGCTTCAGAATTTTTCTGTGTAAAAAAAAAAAAATGGGTCTTCATCCTAAAGACCGAAAATCTGCAGCACTGCAAATGTGAGTTCAATCCAGGAGCCATGAACATGATTTTCCAGACGACGGTGTTTATTTGCGTAATCGAACAAAACAGGTCCAGACAAACAATGGTAGTAGAAAAAAAAAAATTACAGGGAGCTTCACAGCAGAGCGTTTTCAGATATGAAGCCCACAATTCCCTAAGCCATATCCAACCCCCTCAGACGTGTTTCATCCCTGAAATCCTCACACTCTAAGGAGACCGGGCTGCATCTAGATCAGGACTCCTAGATGCCTTTCTGCTGTCAGAAATATATTTGACTGGTGCAGAGAATAAAACCTATTTCTCATGAATGGTTGGGCGCCTCAAGGTGAAATCCAGAACAATAAAGTTTAGATACCCAAGGGTACAGTTCAGTCCTGAATACTTTGGCTGTGAAGAGAAGTGAAAAGGTTCGGTTAAAAATTAAGGACAGTGAAAATAACGAGTTGAACAAGTGGTCTGAGGGAACCAGGTTCAAGCCATTAGACATTAGGCGCATTCTTCTCCTTTCCATTTCCTCTGGCGATTCTGGATGTAGTCGTCTGAATCTTTTTTTTTTTTATTTATTATTCTGTATTCATGTATCCATTTATTTATTTACTAACATTGTTTCATTGATTTCATTATCTATTTAATTATATATCGATTTATTTATTCCCTGGCATCGTAAGTTTAATCTGAAATTGTATCATAGCATACGTGTGTTAATTCTAATTCTTGGAATATCATGTCACCATGTTGCGTTATCACGTATTATGTTAGCTCTTGCACTTCCTTATATCCTCCCCCACATCATATCCACCCCCCCACATCCCACTCCACCTCCTTGCCATCTACTCAACTGTTCCACCAACATCACCTCTCCCCTTTCTCTGTCTCCAGAGAGAGAGAGAGAGAGAGAGAGAAGAGCAGCCCCCTGTATACAATCGGGAGACAAGGCTGTGGGATTATTTCAGCCCCTGCTGAAGACTGACATATAAATGGAAAGTGCAGGAGTCAATGGTTGGAATAAAGGGTAGCCCAAAGGTCAGGAGAAATCACCGGTCACTCAAACCAGTGGACATGGGGAGGGATCCACCGAAATGAAGCGGTAGTCAACGGCAAAAGTGAAAAGAAAGGGAGGTATGGTGATTCAGGAGATGTTAAGAGAATCCGGAAAGCATGCCAGCGAGGCCAACAGACACAGTGCTTGCTCGTCGATGTGGTTAACAAAGACATACATTATTATGGAGAGTTTTGTAGCCCTCTCTCTGTGACCATGTTTTTTTTTTTCGTATACCTGTCTCTCTGGCTATGTTTATTGCTGCATTTCGTTATATTTTTTCTAGGTTATTTTTTTTCACATTTATTATTTACATATGGTAAGTGATGGGTACGTGATGTCTGTTGCTTTTGGTCATCATTTCAATTTCAGGTTGACTTTGTTCCGATGTATATTCTTGGCTTTCATTGTATGATGTCTTAATTTCATTTTATTTGCAGCCCCAAACAGGGTTGTAAAAGTCGGCTTGGTTTTACACATTATGACGTTACTACCTTTTCGATTATCAAAGACTTTGACGATTTTGTCAACAACCATCAACATTCTGTCAACATTAATATAAGGTATGATCATGGTAGTGTCTAAGATCCTGCCAACATGAACAATCAATCTCTTATGTTCACACCCACACATACCCACACACATCCCCCCCCCCCCCCCACACACAACACACACACACGCACACACACATACACACGCACGGACGCACGCACGCACGCAAGCTCACTCACGCACGCACGCACGCACACACACACACACACACACACACACACACACACAACACACACATACACAAACACACGCGTGCGCGCGCATCTTTTTATCTTCGTTGTGTTATGAACATGTTTTTTCGTGCTGGTTACAGCCTCGCTGATGCAACAGATATTATTGAGGGCAAAAAGAAAATGTAAAGGACAATCAGACCAGCACCGAATAACATAGAACACGTTTTTGATGTACCAGGTCCGTCGTTCATTCATTTCTGTTGCGTACCAGCATGTCATTTGTTGTGGGTGAGTGATGAGTACGTTAGCAAATTGTTTACCTAAAGGTGAATAAAAGGTTAAACCCGAACTAACCACACCCTCGCCAACTACCGAAATCGCTGCTCTACCATTTGAATAGAGGCAGCTGCTGAAACGGAAATCTGAATGACCCGGTGACGTCAATAACGTCTAAAGACTGATGTTATGATGCCACAAGGAGCAGCAGCGCCTACCAAATCACCCTCAGACTGTAGTTAATTCTCGGGAACAGTCGGCTGACAAATGACAAATTCAAAGACTGTCTGACAGAGTGGGAACTGTCACTGGATTGGAGAAGACAGGGTGAGGAAGCCAGACTGAAGCAATTGATCAGAGGTACAGCGTTCTCTCCAAAACGGATCTACATTTGCTTTTAGCTTTTTGTGTGGGCCATCGGTATCAAAAAGTCTGTTCTTCCATGGCTGGCTTTTTGGTAAGGGTATTTCATGAAGTTTCTTTGGATTTCTGGAAACATGATTGTTAGGCCCCCTAGGTCACATGCCAATCAGCCCTGAAATGCCTTTTGTAAAGATCAGGTGTATAAAAGGAATGAAAAACGCATAAGTGTATTATACGCTGCATTTAGCAGACTCCTTCACTTTGCGCAGGGGGCACATTTTTCCCAAATATTTACCATGTTTTTTTAAAAGCCTAATGTCGGACACGCAGAACGATAAGTTTCGTTTTAAGTTGGGAACTGACATCTAACAATTCAGTTTATATCGTTTTCATTTGTTCGATCAACAGTGACGAAACGTTTCTCCAACTCAGAGAATGTGTGTATTGAAAGCATGAGATAATGCAGACAATCTTGTGACTGGCGAGACCAAAGGCACGCCGACATGAAAAACTGACCTTTAGGTGGAACAAATGTAAGTGCTGACCTGTTGATAAAGCTGCAGGTTTTTGCATTTTGATCGACCACATCTTCTGCTGACGGGGGGCGGGGGGGGGGGGGGGGGGGACTGTTATTGCTGGGTTACACACACATGTGTGCGAAAATAAGGTAGCTTGCACAAACTACCATCTGTGTGAAATGGACTCTATAAATCTGTCAAGGCATCAGGGGCCGGATGGCTTCCATGCAAGGACAAGATGATGGAGTGATTATGACCTTCCCCCCTGGGGTGACACGGCTGTTCTCTGTCGCAGCCTGAGTGGCCTTTTACCTGTTGATCTTACAATTTACTGTGCGATTGGAGTAGGAGAGTCGAGTGATTTTTGTTGTTGATTTATTTGTATGAAGTGTGTGAAATGTGCAGTGTCAGTTTATGTATGTATTATATATAGTTTGCTGAAATCACACGATCCTTTCAGGGTTTGTCAAGTCCAAGGAAAGAAATCCAGAGCCAATGTACATGGAACAAACATAAACGATGTAGTTAGTAGAGAGAGAGAGAGGAGAGAGGAGAGAGAGAGACCGAGAGAGAGAGAGAGAGAGAGAGAGGAGAGAGAGAGAGAGAGAGGAGGCGAGGGACGGAGGGGGGGGAGAGAGGGCGTGGATGAAGTAAGTTTATGTTGAAATGGCTTGATTTTGTTGTGTAGATTAAAAAAAAAAAACAAAGGCTAAAGTGGTGGATTTATTTTAAGGTTTTAGAAAAAAAAGTTATGTACTTTTTTTTCTGTTAACAATCCATTGCATATTATTGTATGAAAGATCTCTATCTCTATCTCTCTCTGTCTCTCTCTCTCTCTCTCTCTCTCTCTCTCTCTCTCTTCTCTCATCTCTCACCTCATCGCTCTTCCTCCTCTCTCTCGCCCTCTCCAATCTCTCCTCTCTCTCTCATTCCTCTCTTTCCCTTCCCCCCCCTGCGCCTCTCCTCTCTTTTCCTATACGCATACATTCCACACACACACCACACAACCACACACACACACACACACACACAACACACACACACACACACAACACACACACACAACACGCACGCACGCAACGCACGCGGCGCGCGCGACGCGCGCGCGGCGCGCGAGCAGGTCTTGGAACAAGGATATAATACATTCGGATTAAGACAAAGAGACATGCAACCACACACACACACACACACACAACATAAACACAAACACACCACACACACACCACACACACACACACCACACACACCACACACACACACAAACACACACACACACACACACACACAGTGTGGAGCCTGCAAAACAAGTGAGGGAGGAGAGAGAGAGAGAGAGAGAGAAGAGAGAGGAGAGAGAGGAGAGAGAGAGAGAGAGAGCGAGAGAGAGAGGGAGGGACAGCAGGACCGTAGAGAGACTAGAGGACGAGAAACAGAGGGAGAGAATTGGTCATACACATTTTAGTTCCATAGATGATTTACAATTTGTCCTGACATTCCAACGTTTGGTGGTCCTAGAGCTGATTTTCACTGAGACATGAAGTTTTACTCTTGGTTACTAGCCCTTGTGGCGCCCTTGTGACCTCCCCTCGCTTTGTAAATGTAGTATACTGCTGTGTTGTTGAAGTGGATTGCAGGAAGGAGCGGAGGGGGAAACGAGGAAGGAAAAGGAAGGTGGAAACGGGGTTGGTCAACCACAACAGATGGCGTGATTGATTGTATTAATTTTTTTTTTTATCTCTAAGAGGCCGCGCGGCTTTAATTTACTATTAAGTTTAAATCTCTTCACCTACAATAACACCCTTGACCAGTGCCAACATGGACATGGCAACAGAAACAACGCAATCTTTTGCTCAGCAAAGATTGTGCTGATGGTGGGAGTTGGTTAAAGATTATGTTATCCTATTTCCCATACAGCTTAGTAGCCTTCCTGCTGATTTTTTGTCTTTGAAAAATAATTAGGTATTCTCTCGCTCGATATCTAGTTATCAATCTCTCTCTATCTCCCCCCCTCTCTCTCCCCCTCCTCCTCTCGATATTTCTAGTTTGCATATTATCTCTCTGTGTGTAGCTCTTCTCTCTCTACGCTCTCTATCTCTCCGCTCTCTCTCATCCTCTCTATCTCTCTCTGTACTTATAATCTCACTGCCGTCTTTTGTCTCGTTCTGTCTCTGTCTGTCTGTCCACCACCCCCCACACGTCGGTCCCCCCCCCCCGCCGCCCCTCCTCCCCCGCCTACCGGTCTCGTGCTCTCCGCCCATCTCACACTCCCTCTCTATCTCTCTATTCTACCGTTGGACTCTTACTCGATCTGGCGCACCTTGTCTGCCCCCAGGCCCTGTCTGGATTGCCGCTTCCTCTCCTCTCGTCGCTCTCTCTCTATCTCTCTATTCTCTGTCTCTCTTGTTTTTTGCCTAATTCTATCGTCGGTTTCGTCTGTAAGGCCCTCTCTCTATCATCTGTCTCTTCTCTCTCTCTCTC
>JADBJO010035572.1:5000-7500 GCA_016801955.1 Conus betulinus | reverse complement strand
CAGCAAAATATTCGAAGAAATGTATACTGCATTCTGAAGGTTGGAATGACTGCGTTTGGTACTCCCAATCCTACAGTCCTACAGTCCTACAGAGCTTGGGAGATGGTCATGTCCAGTCATGGAAACGGTCGCTACAGGAGAAAAAATAAATGCTTTAAATATAAAACAGAATTTTTTGCCATGAACAGTACATTTATCAACTTCCAGATACATACGTAGGCACATTAATCAGAATTTGTTAGAGCAGACATAAGCAAGGTATCGAATCTGGTAAGAGAGAAGGAAAATACCATTTTATTCTAGAATGACCCAAAATATGGTACTTCGACCGAAGCTATGATACGCTGGTGTCTAGAAAGTACCAGGCTTCAATGTGAATGTCCAATAAATGTAATTATTGCAGACACGAGAAAATTACAGCTTACGGGAAGTAATCTTATAAAACTTGGGAAAGATGTTCAAACTGTACTTTTCTTTCAAGATGCTTGGATTGTGAATTCGATTTTGAATGCATCGATTGTATATCAATGTAAATGTTGATACCGAAAATTGGCTTGCCTTCAGTTCGGTTACTTTTTATTCATTATTAATCTTTTTTTTCATGACTGTTTATACATAAAGTCGTTTGTTATCAAACAGACCACTTCGCTTCTATAGAATACTTCATATCGCAAAAGGAATATACTTATGCAACTTGAATCTTAACATGTGACTAACTGAAAACATTGAAATGTAAAACGGTTCACACACACACACACACACACACACACACACACACACACACACACACACACACACACACACACACACGTGCGCGCAAAAGAGAGACAGAGACAGAGAGAGAGAGAGAGAGAGAGAGAGAGAGAGAGAGAGAGAGAGCGAGGGACGGGAATTTCCCATCAGGCACTACCATAACTACTGAGCCCAGAAGACTTACAGTAGCGCTGACCGAAAGTTTCGATTTGAAGGGGTTTTCCGATTCCTAGAAGCTTCCAAAAACATCAGCATTGTCTGTCATACTATGTTGGGGAACAAAAAATCTCTAAAAATAGCCGCGAGTTGCACCACACAAAATATGTCAGCAAAAGTGTGATATTCAAACGTCGCCAGTAAGTTGAACACACACTGAGAGGAAGAGAGCTTTGCTCAAACACCAAATCATTTTGGCTGTCTTTTGTGGACGTTTGAACAGAAACAAAGGAGAAAGAAAAAAAAAACCATTGACTGTGCTATGGACGACGGTGTGATCGAGTTACAGAACCAAAACGAATGCGACTATACTCCACTGTTAAGTCGTGTATGTAAGTATTACAACTTATACAATTGTGACTGATCATGATGGCATCAGGGGAGGATATTTTGACAAATTTTGGAAGAGTGGCTTGCACGGAGAATGGTGGGGGAAAACAGTGTATTCTGTGTTGGTATACACAGAGTACAGTCCTGACTCGCCAAACCTAAAGACAGTCATTCACCCTGTCAAGAATGACAAAGGAAGTCATTCTGAACTTAAAGCAGTCACTGCTCTTACTCATCTATTGCAATCTCACTCGATACTATCACAAACGATTCAATGGTATATAAATTACTCCCCCTGTCGAAAGTGCAGCGACACAATCAGACAGTTCGTAACTGATGCGAATCTTAAATTTAACGTGAAAATAAAAATCGATATGGTGGCAGCCTTTCTCTACAAGATTCGAAGACCATCATGTGAAGAGAAGAAATGCCCTCATCTTCGTAGCGTCTCGCTGGCTGACCATGAGAAGACTGTGGAAGGTCTGGAACAGCTGCGGACCAATGGAGTGGACGTGCGCACGTTTGGAGATCGAGACTGGATCCAGCTGGCCAACCAGCTTCGTTCGCTATTGTCCTCGCCCTGTCCACGGATGGATGAGAGGTGCCTGGAGTACGGCACAAGTCCACGTCAACAGGAAGACATGCTGATGAAGAATGACCTCCAGAAAGTGACAAGACAATCACGTATCGAAAGTAAGTCATCACTGAGGGAGTTTTGTTCTCTTCCACGTCTTTTAGCCTTTTAATAGTGTATCTCCCAGTCAGTGGGTTGAGAGCCTATCATTTTTCCTTTTTTCAGTTCCATCCACCACCCTCAAGCCCATCTGGAGGAGCGCAAACGTCCATTTTCACACCAAACTGAGACTGTTCAACACCAACGTGAGACATGTGCTGCTGTATGGCTCGGAGACCTGGAGACTCACCAAAGGGACTGGAGCACAAGTTGCAGGTCTTCATCAACACATACCTGCGGCGGATCCTCCGCATCAGGTGGCCTGACATAATTGCCAATGAGGAGCTGTGGCGCCGGACAAATCGGAGACCAATCAGAGACACCATCAGAATCCGAAAGTGGATCGGGCACATCCTACGCCGAGGCCCGGGACAACACCACACGGCAGGCACTGGACTGCAACCCTCAAGGAAAGAGAAAGCGAGGCCGCCCAGTGACAACCATCAAGCTGTCCTGGGGTGAGGCAAA
>JADBJO010035572.1:0-2500 GCA_016801955.1 Conus betulinus | reverse complement strand
ATTATGGAATTGTTTTGACTTGAAATATGTTTAAGGCTGAATGAGTTGTTTGGGGTCAGGAAAAATTGAGAATATTAATCAAAATGGGGAAAAAAAGATTTCTAATCCGAAATGTGTTTTTGTCATTTTTGCTCGTGCCATTCCAAAAAAAAATGTTCATGAAACTGGTGCCTTGTTGCTGCTTCATTTTATCATACACTTCATACAATGTTCTGATTTTTATGTCTATTTGTGTGTTTATTTATTCAAACTAAACAATTTTTTTTTTTAAATCCAGGTGTTAAGGGTCTATTTATCATGTATGTCTCTGTGTACAAGTGTGGTGTGTGTGTGTGTGTGTGTGTGTGTGTGTGTGTGTGTGTGTGTGTGTGTGTGTGCTCTCTCTCTCTCTCTCTCTCTCTCTCTCTCTCTCTCTCTCTCTCTCTCTCTCTCTTACCCTATCTTTACAGTCATACACACGCGAGTGCGTACACACACACACACACACACACACACACACACACACACACACACACACACACACACACACACACACACGTTCGATCAACACATCAAAGGATAGGAATTCATATGTACCCAACGCGCGATAACTACATTCCTCACTCCAACTAGGAACATTCCACCTAAACACACACACACACACTCTCTCTCTCTCTCTCTCTCTCTCTCTCTCTCTCACACACCACACACACACACACACACACACACACACACACACACACACACACACACACACCACACACACACTTCGATCAACACGTCACATGCACATAATTAACTCTAATATAACCAAGGCAGATAACAACAGTCCTCACCCAAACTAGGAGTAGACCCAGACCCAGTATCCATAGGTCAACAGTTCCTGTCCAAATACATAGACCAAACGTACACCACAATGACCACAATGACCATCAAACTGTACAACACACACGCGCCCACACCTTCACCACCCGTAACTCATCGTAGAAATCCCTTGACAGAAACCGAAAGGACAAATTTCTCAGAATCACGCGCTGTTGTTTCTTGGAATTAGGAGCGTGGCCTCAACACAAAGTGGTGGCCTCGATGTTTTGACCTCCGCCACAGAAGTGACGTTCTCACCCGCGTCTGTTTGTTAGCTTGTTTGTCTGTCTGCCTATCTGCAAGATGTTTTTTTTTTTCCTGTCTCCTCTTCTGTGCCACCCCTGAGGCATAACTCCCACGCCGCTCATATCGGCTCACCCCAGAGACTTAACACCCATGCTGCTCATACTGGTTCCCAGTTCACCCTAGAGGCATAACCCCCGCTGCTGCTCATACGGCTCCCAGTTCACCCCCAAAGCATATCCCCCACGCCGCTCATACTGACTCCCAGTTCACCCCAAAGGCATAACCCCCACGCCGCTCATACTGACTCCCAGTTCACCCCTGAGGCATAACCCCCACGCTGCTCATACTGACTCCCAGTTCACCCTGAGGCATAACCCCCACGCTGCTCATACTGACTCCCAGTTCACCCCAGAGGCATAACCCCCGCCGCCAATACTGACTCCCAGTTCACCCCAGAGGCATAACCCCCAAGCCGCTCATACCGACTCCCAGTTCACCCCAGAGACATAACCCCCACGCCGCTCATACTGATTCCCAGTTCACCCCAGAGACATAACCCCACGCCGCTCATACTGATTCCCAGTTCACCCCAGAGGCATAACCCCCACGCCGCTTATACTGATTCCCAGTTCACCCCAGAGACATAACCCCACGCTGCTCATACTGATTCCCAGTTCACCCCAGAGACATAACCCCCCACGCCGCTCATACTGATTCCCAGTTCACCCCAGAGGCATAACCCCCACGCCGCTCATACTGATTCCCAGTTCACCCCAGAGGCATAACCCCACGCCGCTCATACCGGCTCCCAGTTTACAGTCACACCCTGCTTTGTCCCGTCCCAGTTCCGGTGGTACCAACTCTCCCCAGGCAAACCCAGCAGAGGAGACACTGCTTCTAAGATCTGTAATGCCTGATCGATGTGGATGAGGATAATGGACATGATGCAACACACACAACACCATGCACGCGCGCGCACACACACGCACGCACGTAAACATGCTTACACGCAACCACGCAAGTAGCACGCTCACAACACACACACAACACACACACCACACACACACACACAACAACACACACACACACACACACACACACACACGACAAATAAGTACGCGCGCAAACCTGGAACACACACATGCACGCCACGCAAAAACATATTACCACAGGACAGAGACAACACACACACACACACACACCCACACACACACCACAACAACACACACACACAACACACACAACACACACACACACACACACACACACGCGCGCGCGCGCGTGCGCACACACACACACACCACACAAATGAAAGACACACACAACCACATCACACACAACACACACACACCACACAACCACACAGGGCATCGACGCACACACACACACACCACACACCACGCATCGCAAG
>JADBJO010035571.1:10000-12096 GCA_016801955.1 Conus betulinus | reverse complement strand
TGTGTGCATGGTGTTTATATGGATTGCTTTGATTGTGGGTTGTTCTTGTTTCTTTTATCATGTGTTTCTTTTCCAATCTATGAATTCAATGGCAGAGTACGTGTTCATATGATTAAAAAGAACCCTGAAAAGTACACACACACACACTTGTGACTGTAGGCAGCACATTTGAAGTATTCGTTGCATTTTTCTTTAATTGCACTTAGGTAGGAGAGGACTGGTAACTTTTGAGTACCCAACTTTTCATGAAAAACTAGTTTACGATGATGTAACAATACAGCAAACGACACAGAGAATGTTTGTATTAAAAGAAAATAGAGCAAATTCTGCACAATTGAAATTGTTCCTCGTGTTAAAGCTTGATTATGCTATTTCTGACACCAGGGATATGTATTACCTGGTCTCAGCGTGACGAAAGACAATGCATAGGCACACAAGTTCAAGCAAGAACAGAAAAGCTACCTCTGTGTTTTTTTCAGCGCACATTCATGTGTATGTATACATAAGCACATGTGCATGTGCTCACAAAAACACATATGTTTCCACATGCACACACCACACACACACATACACGCACGCACGCACACACACACAAACACACACACACACACACGCACGCACGCACGCACGCACGCACGCACGCACGCACGCACGCACGCACGCACACCCGCACACACACACACACACACACACACACAACGAAAACACACAATTTTGATTAGTCATGTTCATTAATAAGATTGTAGTCATTGCCTATTACACATGACATAAAACCCAGAGAAGATCTTTGTGTGTGGTGACGCCCTAGATATTTCCTCATCTGTTTACATGATTGTGTTTTTTCCTCTCCCAAGAAAATAGCTGAGTTTCGTAATATTGCTTGCTGTGTGCCAAACCTCTGGTGCATTGACTTATTCTATGCGATCAATAAATATATGTATGTGTATAGGGAACAACTGGCACTCCGTAATTTACTTGTCTGAAATATCATAACAGTATCTGAAACAAAAAGACACACCTGTCCCCATCTGACACCAGCCACAGGGAATCACCAATAAGACACACCTGTCCCCATCTGACACCAGCCACAGGGAATCACCAGCAAGACACACCTGTCCCCATCTGACACCAACCACAGGGAATCACCAGCAAGACACACCTGTCCCCATCTGACACCAACCACAGGGAATCACCAGTAAGGCACACCTGTCCCCATCTGACACCAAACCACAGGGAATCACCAGCAAGACACACCTGTCCCCATCTGACACCAACCACAGGGAATCACCAGCAAGACACACCTGTCCCCATCTGACACCAACCACAGGGAATCACCAGTAAGACACACCTGTCCCCATCTGACACCAACCACAGGGAATCACCAGTAAGACACACCTGTCCCCATCTAACACCAACCTAATGAGCCACCAGCACGACACACATGTCCCCATCTGACACCAACAACAGGGAATCACCAGTAAGACACACCTGTCCCCATCTGACACCAACCACAGGAAAATCACCAGTAAGACACACCTGTCCCCATCTGACACCAGTCTGAGGGAATCTCCAGCAAAACCCAGAGTCCCCCTCACATCAGGTCCTCTGCCTAAAACCTTACGCCTCTGACATACATAACAACAACCAAACGAAAAGAAATTGATCCGCAGTTCCAATTAAATCAGAAGAAGTGATATGTTGAAGACCAAACAAAGAAAATACGACGTTCCAATTAAATCAGAAGAGGTGATATGTTGAAGACCAAATAAAGAAAATACGAAGTTCCAATTAAATCAGAAGAGGTGATATGTTGAAGACCAAATAAAGAAAATACGACGTTCCAATTAAATCAGAAGAGGTGATATGTCGAAGACCAAATAAAGAAAATACGACGTTCCAATTAAATCAGAAGAGGTGCTAAAGACCAAATTAGAAATAAAGAACCGAAGTTGCAATTAAATCAAAAGAGGTGATATGTTGAAGACCAAATTAGAAATAAAGAACCAAAGTTGCAATTAAATCAGAAGAGGTGATATGCTGAAGACCAAATTAGAAATAAAGAACCAAAGTTGCAATTAAATCAGAAGAGGTGATAT
>JADBJO010035571.1:2500-7500 GCA_016801955.1 Conus betulinus | reverse complement strand
GGAAGATTAAAGTGTTGAAAAACAAACACGAATGGCCAGCGAACATTTGTATGTGCACTTTTTGTCTGGCTCTACGAAGCAGGAACCCCTTGTCTACATTCGATGATTACTTTCAACAACAGATCTGTCCAGGAATACAACGGGGAATCAAAGCGCCACATAATGACTGGAAGATGAGGTTCAGACTGTAATCATCGGTGAGCCGATAGTAGCCGATCAACGAAAAGAGCACGCAAAGAAGACAAAGAACAGTCCCACAGTACACCCAGTCGATACAAAGACAATGAAAATAAGCAGTACCCCATCGAAACACAAAAAGTTTTAAAGTGAGATGACTGAAGGGGGAAATCAAACAAACATAACAGACAAAATTCTGTTCTATGGTAAATAGCAAACCAGATGGGCCACTCTTGCTCACATGATGAATAAATAACAAACAAGTAGGGTAACTCCTCCAATATTTACTGTTTACTGTTTCCTGTTTCATTTGAGTTTCATTCGGACAGACGTTTATAATTTCAGTAACATAATTGTAAGGCAGTGAGTTTTTGCCATCCAAATCCTCAAGCACGATTGATGATGTTGATGAAAACATTCAAAAGGACCCAAAATGTGTCATCAGTGTCACAGACACTCAACATGGACCCAACATGTGTCATCAGTGACAGACATTGAACATGGACCCAGAATGTGTCATCAGTGACACATACACTCAACATGGACCCAAAATGTGTCATCAGTGACACAGACACTCAACATGGATCCGGAATGTGTCATCAGTGACACAGACACTCAACATAGATCCAGAATGTGTTATCAGTGACACAGACATCCAACATGGACCCAAAATGTGTCATCAGTGACACAGACAGAGAACGAAAGGAAGAAAGGGAGAATGTAGACTAAAGACACAGCTTGAAGTCCCGACATCAACCTTGTCTGGGTTTTCCCCTGATGAGGACAGCGGCTTAGAAAACAACAGAGAAATGGAGTGTATGTGTTTCAGTTTGAGGTTAGCTGAATTGTCACTGCGTGTGGACAAGTCCATACACGCTACACCACATGTTTCAGCTGCGTGACTACGGTGCTCAGGATTTACAGCTGGATGACTGAGAACAATGATGGTAACAACTAAGATAAAAGGGATTCAAGAGCAGGGTTTGGTGACACGATTGAGCTGATGTCTGACCTACACACTAGCCAACGTGCCTGTCAGACATTGTGTACCTGCCTGGCATTGGCTGTGCTTCTACTATGGTTGTGTATGTGTAAGTTTCTCTGTGTGCTTGCGCGCGCGCGAGCGCGTGCGTGTGTGTGTGCGTGTGTGTGTGTGTGTGTGTGTGTGTGTGTGTGTGTGTGTGTGTGTGTGTGTGTGTGTGTGTGTGTGTGTGTGTGTGTGTGTGTGTGTGTGTGTGTGTGTGTGTGTGTGTGTGTGTGTGCACGCGCGCAAATTTGGTTCATCTATCGCGAAGTTCATTCTACTTTTTGTGGTATCATTTGGGGAACGACAAGGTGGATAGTCCATCAGCATTGTTGTATCCCCAGGAAAGGAAACACCGTGTGGTCCCACATACACACATACATCCTGTTGTATAATCAGGAACTCACACGTCAGGCAGTTCATCCGTCCTGTTGCTGCATGACAAGGAAATGACGTAGTGGTGGTCTTCCCATCTTGACGTTGTGTCAGCAGGAAGCGACTTACTGGGTGGTCCACCAGCTTGATGCTGTATCAGCAGGAAACGCCATATTGGTGGTCTTCCCATATTGACGTTGTGTCAGCAGGAAGCGACTTACTGGGTGGTCCAACAGCTTGATGCTGTATCAGCAGGAAACGGCTTACTGGGTGGTCCCCCAGCTTGATGCTGTATCAGCAGGAAGCGACTTGCTGGGTGGTCCACCATCTTGATGCTGTATCAGCAGGAAATGGCTTGCTGGGTGGTCCACCATCTTGATGCTGTATCAGCAGGAAATGGCTTACTGGGTGGTCCACCATCTTGACGCTGTATCAGCAGGAAATGGCTTGCTGGGTGGTCCACCATCTTGATGCTGTATCAGCAGGAAACGGCTTGCTGGGTGGTCCACCATCTTGATGCTGTATCAGCAGGAAATGGCTTGCTGGGTGGTCCACCATCTTGATGTTGCTTCAGCAGGAAACGGCTTGCTGGGTGGTCCACCATCTTGATGCTGTATCAGCAGGAAACGGCTTGCCGGGTGGTCCACCATCTTGATGCTGTATCAGCAGGAAACGCCATATTGGATGGTCTTCCCATCTTGATGTTGTTTCAGCAGGACGCGACTTACTGGGTGGGTCCACCATCTTCTGGTTCTTTCACCCTGAAACGACGACCTGTCCCCAGATAACCATCCATTTTGTTTCAAATCATCACCTGGAAACGCAATATTGGGTGGTTCATCCATGTTCATGTTCTTTCACCCTGAAAGAACAAATCAGGTGGTACATCCGTCTTACTGTTCTGTCGTTAGGAAATGACATATCGGCTGGCCCACCCTGTTGTCACGGCATGACGAAGGGAAAATGTTGGCTGGAGTGCAATGGAACGACAGGGTTGTTTAGACTGTCTAATGTACAGCGATAGCTTGAGGGTCATGGCTGTATGACATTAGATACCTTATTATGTAAGATCACGTCTTTTTCTCCGCTAATTGTCTTTTGATTATGGTGTCCTTTATGCTTGTTCACTTTTAGGAGACTTTCTTGTAGGCGAAAAATATTCCGTCTGTGTGTGCTGTGTCTGTCTTTGGCTTTAGCTGTATTTCCATGTGCCTCTCTCGATCTCTCTATGTCTCTGTCTGTCTGTCTATGTGTTTGTGTGTCTGTCTCTGTCTCTCTCCATCTTCCTCTCTCCCTCTCTTTCTCCGACCTCCCCTCTCTCTCTCTCTCTCTCTCTCTCTCTCTCTCTCTCTCTCTCTCTCTCTCTCTTTGTCTATATCTCGCTGATTTCCCCTTTTATATCTCTCTACAGGTGTTTTCGTCTCTGTCTCTATCTCTTTCTTTCACTGAATCTGTTTCTGTCTCTTTTCTTCTCTGTCTGTATCTCTTTCTTTCACTGAATCTGTTTCTATCTTTCTTCTTCTCTGTCTCTATCTTTCTCTCTCTCACGTCTTCCTGTCACCGTGTCTTTCTTTGTCTCTTTCTCTGTCTATCTTTGTCATCTGTTCTCTATACAAACAGTAAACTATCTGAGATGAGTGTTATAAACTGTCCGCCTGGCTGAGTAAAGAAACATCACTGGTATCACCACAGGCCTACTGGCTGTCAATCGTTTAGAAAGAAACATCACTGGTGTCACCACAGGCCTACTGGCTGTCAGTCGTTTAGAAAGAAACATCACTGACATCACCACAGGCCTACTGGCTGTCAATCGTTTAGAAAGAAACATCACTGACATCACCACAGGCCTACTGGCTGTCAGTCGTTTAGAAAGAAACATCACTGGTGTCACCACAGGTCTACTGGCTGTCAGTCGTTTTAGAAAGAAACATCACTGGTATCACCACAGGCCTACTGGCTGTCAGTCGTTTAGAAAGAAACATCACTGGTATCACCACAGGCCTACTGGCTGTCTGTCGTTTATAAAGCAGTTGGCCATTTAATTAGTTTGATGGCACTTACTCAAAAACACTTGGATTTAAATAGGACTGAGTTGCTTCCATACATTTCCAAAATGTGTTCAATTCCAATGATAGGAATCCTCTCTGACACAAATTGTTACAGATGGCATTAGAAGTAGACTACAAAAGTGGCCATTTCCATTGATAGGAATCCTCTCTGACACAAATGGCTACAGATGGCATTAAAAGTAGACTATAAAGGCGCCCTGACGTACAGATGGCATTAAAAGTAGACTATAAAGGCACTCTGACACAAATAGCTACAGATGGCATTAGAAATAGACTATAAACAACGAATCATAGCAAGAAAAGTTGCACAAGATCTTGAAAGTCAACAAATCCTCCCATCAAATCAAGGAGGCTACAGAACAGGTAAAAGTACATGGGAAAATGCGGCCGCTTTTGCCTATAAAGTATACGAAGTATTCCAAAGAAAGGAAGAAATACTAGCTGTTGCAATAGATCTGGAAGACGCATACAACAAAGTCCAGTTCTCGCTTCTCATGGAACTATTCCTTGATTATGGGGTCAGCAAGACACTTACACGCTGGATAACAGCGGCACTTCGGGAGCAAACCGTCATCCTACAATTTGGAGATTGGACATCTGAGCCCCACAAACTTTCTGTGGGATTACCTCAAGGTTCTCCTCTTTCCCCTATTTTGTACAATGTTTACACTAAAGGCCTTGGAGACCTCAACAGAAACGGAATTGCTCGAGTGTTGACATTAGCAGATGACGGCCTGATGTACAAAACATCAAAGAATGCTCAAGAAAGAACGAAAGCAGTTCAGCAACAGTTTGAACAACATTGTTCATTGGTGTCAAGAAACTGGATCATCCATCAGCCCTACAAAATCCCAGACATTCGTCTGCACTCTCAACAACAAGACATCAGGACAAGTACCCTCACCAGTTTCCTTCAATGGAATACGTATTGAATCAACTAACAATCTACACTATTTGGGTGTAGGCTTTGACAGAATGTTCACCTTTAGAAAGCATGTTGAGAATATTGTTCCTTAATGCAAAAAAGGCCCATCAGCCATGAAAACAATGGCAGCTAAAGGCACTGAACAGCGCCATCTCTACCGGCTGTATCACATACTTGTGCTCAGTATGATAGATTATGGATTACGGCTTACAACACTGTCCAACACCAACCTTCTCAAATTAGAAAGAATTCAAAATGAAGCAATGAGATTGATCCTTGGAACCACAAAGGACACATCAGTTGAAACTATGCCATTGCTGCTCGACCTTCGTTCAATGCAGAAAAGACACAGGCTAGAACAGGTGACGGCATATTTCAGAGCATTTGAAATTCACAAAACCCACTTCATGCGGCAGTCAAGGAAACAAAA
>JADBJO010035570.1:0-12098 GCA_016801955.1 Conus betulinus | reverse complement strand
CGTGCTTGTATGTGTGGGTTCAAAATAGGTACGTACTTTGTCATTTTCACTTTTACTGTTCTGCTGTTATACATGCTAATTTTTGTATGTTGGGGTACATTTATAGATATTTCCAAGCTCAGCCCACCCTCCCACCCCACTCTCTCCCCCTTCGTTATTGTTATTTCATTTTATCTAATTTATTTGTAGTTTATTATTGTTTATGTTATTATTATTATTTTTTTTATGTTAATTCTCTTTTATTTTCACTTGATGTTTTCCATTATGATTGCATGACCGCCTTGTTTGCTTGTTTGCTTTCGTACATTATTATCATTTCACTGCATGTTGTAGTCCCTACTCAGGGCGAGGGACTGGATGTGTAGTAAAAAAGTACGTCGGGTGATTATCTATTATCCTCGTAAATAAAGAATTTTGTCTTGTGCTTGGTCTTGTCTTCTCTCTCTCTCCTCTCTCTCTCTTCTCTCTCTCTCTACTCTCTCCCCTCCCTTCCTCCTCCCCCCTGCCCCCTCCTCCCTCTCCCCCTCTCTCTCTCCCCTTCCCCCCCTCCCCACTCCCTCTCAAATATGTTAACACTGTTAATTATATATTGAAAGCACAGTACCGGGGAAGCAAATTTATGCGTTAGCAACCAATTCCGAATGTGTACACGCACGAAAGGTTATCGTTTAGTCCAACTGTCCGTTTCTTCTCCATCCCTCTATGCTAGCGCGTGAGCACTCCTCACGTCACACCACTACCACCGTCACCACCAGAACACCCCACCCCCCGCCACCAGACACACGGTCCACCCCCCACCAGAACACCGTCCCACCCCGCCATGTTGATCAAAAATGATTTGAAGCGAAGACAGTGCTTTTGTTTTCCGCGCTATACTTATACACATTTTGCCCAACAAAATGATATGATTAACTAAACAGACTCTTTTTGGTTCAGTTCCTTTTTACAAACACCAAATAAAACATCCAAAAACCAATAATTTTACTGGTTTTTTTCCAATTTCAAGCCAAAAAGTACTTCATTTTTTTTCCAAAATAGACTTACATTTGGGCATTCAAAAAAAAAAATGCTCAATGAAATCAATCTCATCAATACAGTAATCGCATTTATTAGAGTCTGTTACTTTCATTTTTTTCAGAAATGATATTTGTTGGATAGATATTATGGTTTATTTTCCATTGTAGTTCGTGTAACCGAACTTCTTTTGAAACTTTTTCTCGGCAAGATCCAAAAACTGTCGTTGAGAACAAAATTGAATTTCTTTGCCAGACTTCATAAGCGTGAGGTTTTAGATTGATTTCATCTCCCGCTTTTAATAATAAGGTCTTTATTTTCTTTGGTTTTACATTAAACTCACTTTGCAATGCAGGACTCCACATGGATGTTTTCACGACTCATTTCGCCACGTTGAATCCAGTTCATCCATTGTTGGGATTGCGTTGCAAAGAGCGTTGTATTCAAAAATTACATTTGCTTTATTTTTATCTATTACAGTTGAAACTTCTTCTAAACTCAAGAGTCGGTTTTCATGTGCATGCACTATGTTTTGAACACATTCAAATCCATTTTCGAACCAATTTTGAAAGTACAAAACCTTGCTCTTATATTGTACTAGAGTGTTATGAAATAGCATTTGACTATGAAACGTTCTTGCTGTTTACATCCTGTAATTTAATTTCTTTTTTATTGTCTAGATATGTAATAATGACTTCTTTCCAAAAGTCGTTTTTCTATTTCACTCACTTTTTGTAGCTGCTTTGATCTGCAGTTTATCCTGAAAATATTTCGTTATGTAGCAAGTCTACCCAAATGTCATTTGGGTATAAGCCTAAAGGTCCAATTCTCGTTAGTAGCACAAAACAGCTTTCCAGCCCATTGTAAATACAAACATTTTTGAAATTCTAACATATCAATCATTTGAAGTCCTCCTTCACTATAGTCACTTTCTATTGTTTTTCTTTTCACCTTTTCGAAAGCTTTACGGATGCTAAATTTCTTTGCCAAATAAACGTATACAACAATGTGTTCGCCTGCCTAAGAATTACTTCCGGGATACCTATACATTGCATGACGAATGTCAATTGGCTGACAATACAGGATTTAACTATAACAATTTTGCCATATATACTGAGATCCCTTCTACTCCATTGTTTTATCAAATTATTATGTTTTTTTTTCTACTCGACTTTTCCAGTTATCTACAATATTTCTAGCCATTGTTTCTGTTTGGAAAAAAAAAATTCCCAGGACTTTTAGTTTATCAAAGATGGGAAACGGTAAATTCTGTTCTTCCTTCCTTTACCTAGTCGTGTTGCTTTGGTTTTGTGCAAATTCAGTTTAAGTCCTGAAAAGTTTTCAAACGAGTTAAGTATGTTTAAAGACATTATCATATCCTCTCTATTTTTAAGAAATAGTGTCGTGTCATCAGCTAATTGTTTTATTTTCAATACAGCGTTAACATTATTTTTGGTGTCATAATACCTGAGATAGGACTGTTTCTTATCTTTATTGCTAAAATCTATACCGCTAAAATAATGGCAAGGGGAGAGAATGGGCAGTCTTGCCTAATTCCACAATTAAACATCAAAAGCCCAGAGATCCATCCACCATGGTTAATGCTACTCTAGCTTTGGAATAATCTAGAGCCACAAAAAGTATCCAAGATGAATTACCCGTTATATTTAAATAATGTATCGCATCATCTATCGTTTACATGTACTTACGACTGTTGCTATGTTTCTACCCTTTATGTACCCTACCTGATCCTCGTAAACCAGTTTCGGTATCACCCTTCCTAATCTTACCTCTAAGCCTTTTGCCAGTATTTTGTAATCAGTGTTTGTTAACGTAATAGGTCGCCAGTTGTTTAACTATCTCTGTCTAAATCATTACCTTTGTGAAGTAATGTTATGACTCCCTGCTTTTGTGTAAAAGACAGTTCTTCTCTATTAAATGAATCATTAAAAGAATCGGTTACTAGACGACCTACTTTGCTCCAGAAGTATTTATAAATTCGGTGGTTATTCCATCGCTTCCCGGAGCGGAACCATTTTTCATCATCTTGAGAGCATCAGTCGTTTCTTTCTGGGTGTTACTGCACCTTCACATAATGCAGCATCTTCTTCCTCTAATCTCGTCATGGTCTCTTCCTCTAAGAAACTATCTGTAGCTGCCTTTACATCTGCAACATTTGTTTTCTGATAAGGCTTATATAGCGTTTTATAATATGACACTTGTTCCCGTAGTAGTTCTTTCTGGCCAGTGATGATTTCTCCCTGAGTCCCTAACAAGCCGAGTGATTAAATTATTTTTCTGCCTCTGGATTTTTGCTATGCCTTAAAAGTATTTTGAATTCTGTTCACCTTCTTTCAATCCATTTAATTCTAGCTCTTACTTGTGCGCCTTTTGTTTTTTTTCAAATCTGTAATAGTTCCAGTTTTTGTTTTACATTCAAGAGATCTGTCTGAAGCTGTTCATTTTGGGGGTCATCTATTATTCTTCTCTCTGTTTGCTGAAGGCGACTCTGTAGTTGCAGGAGTTCGTTTTTTCTTCTTACAAGACAATTTTTTTTTTTTACAAATTCAATGCACAAGTTCCGTATTTCTAATTTACATAGCTCCCTTTTCTCTACACTGTTAACATGATCATTCTCTAAGCAGAAGGAATCTAACATATTGTGTTCATTTTCTGTACAAACTCTTCATTCCTCAAGTAACTATTGTTGAAGCGCCAGTAACCAGGACCACGGATAAAATTTCCTTCATTGATATCCAGTACAATTGCCTTGTGATCCGAATTAGGAGAAAAGACATGTTGGCATGATACACATGAACTCAGAATACTTTCGGAAGCAAGGCTATAGTCTAAACGGCGCGCAATAAATGGCTTATATCGACACCAGGTGTAGTCTTTGTAAAATGAGTGGTGATTTCTCCATACATCTGTTAAACTTAAACTGCCGATTGTCTCATTTAATACTTTAACTTCTCTGATATCATGTGGTCTACCAGATATGATATCAAGTTCATTGTTCAGAACACAATTGAAATCTCCTAGGATAATGAGATCTTTCTTCATTAAATAACTAAAAAATGCCATTCATGCTTTGAAAAAGGAAAGCTTAGCATTTGGTTCATTAGGCGCATACACATTTGCCATTACAATATTGCGTTCAAGTTATGCAACAGAGACAACAAACATCTTTTTTGTGACTTATTAATTTTACTTCACCATGAAAATTTCTTGAAATTAAAATCACTTCTTCCCGACTTCGCGTTGTATCTTCATTATAAAAGATACTGCCACCCCATTCTTTGTTCCATGTTTCAATTTCATTTTTTAGTTACATCAGATTCTTGTAAAAAAATAATATTCATTTTTTTCAGAAATTAAACACCGCTCTTCTTTTCATTTTGTTTCGTAACCCTCTTACATTCAAAAAGGTAATACGTATATTATCCATTGTACATTTTTTTTTTTCTTTCAATTTCCTTTTGTACCCCTTGTTTTCATGGACATCCATAAAAACAAAATTGACATGTATATCATGATATCAACCATAATTATCAATGACACATTTCAATCAGTATTCAAACTCACAGTCCGTTGGAACAATAGCCGATCCGTCGTCAAAAGGTCGATGGGTCACACAGCGCGACTACTGCCACCGTTCAAACGTCGCCCTCTCCGAGTCGGAACGCACAGGGCTGACTGAACCCGACTCCTCTCGTCTGGGCACCTTTCCCGTCCCCTCCCTCGGGCTGTGCCGCTCTCTGGAACGGCCACGCTTAGGGGTGTCTGACCGTTCACGACGACCCTGTTCGAGAGAAGACAGGAGGGTAGACTGGTGGGTTGACGATCGGCTCCTGTCAACACGCTTAGCAGGCTTTGTACCATCGTTTGTAGCTTTTGTGTTTGCTGTCGGTCTTTACTTTGCTTTTGGTCTGTGTCGGTTGGCCATCGTTTTGTTTGTCAGTGCAACTGTCAGTGAGCTGATATGACTGGTCACCCCGTTTATGGCCAGTCTGTTTACATTCTCTGCAAACGACATCATTCTTGCACCCTGACACATGATGACCAGACTGAAAACAACGAGAACAAAAAAACTGTCTTTTACAGAGACTTTTGTTCTCTGTGATAAATCTTTGCTGAAAAAAAAAAAATCTTCATGATTTTTTCAAGTGGAGACTGAGGGACGGTAATAAACAGAAATCTTCGCCCCGTTAAGAATCTTGTTTGCTTATTGTCTTTGTCTCTGGCTCGCTCCATTTTCATCTGCGAGCGCAGTTCACAGCCAGCCTGCGCAAAAGCATGTTCAATCTCAGAGTCCGCAACTGAGATAGGGAGGTCGTCTATCCACACTTTTGTGGTTGGGGGTTCCTCACCTGTATCTGGGAGAACATAAGGGTTGGTGTTGGTTACCTGGAGCGAGGTGTCGCGTAAAAACCCAGACCTTTCACCAGAAGTTCCGTACGGGCCCCCTTGGTTGCTGGATAAATGCGCCACAGACCTCTGATGTTTTGGGCTCCGAGGATGGAATCCTGTGCCGCCTCTCTTCCGGCAGCCAAACATACCTCCAGTACCGAAGGCCGATCGTCGAGGTTGTCCGGGATGTCCTTCTGTTTCAAAAAGACTGGGTTATCGGTAGAAAAAAGTTGCCATGATGTTCGTAACAGAACGATAAAGAAACGGTTGAAGCGCTGGGACTGACGAGAAAAAAACCCGTGCTAAGAACTCGCTTCAAACTCAAATTCGGTCCGAGCAGACAGCGACCGCCTCGTGTCCGCACGCGACGTGCGTCACTCACCGAATCTCGGCCGTTGGACTTTGGGACCTTTGACCTTTTTACCTTTTTTTCCCCCCACAGATGCACTGTAATTGCTATTTGCTTCAGTAAACCGCGATGTGTGTGGTGTGTGTGTGCGCGTGCGTGCGTGCGTGCGTGCGTGGGTGTGTGTGTGTGTGTGTGTGTGTGTGTGTGTGTGTGTGTGTGTGCGTGCTTGCGTGCGCGTGCGTGCGTGCGTGCGTGCGTGTGTGTGTGTGTGTGTGTGTGTGTGTGTGTGTGTGTGTGAATCTGCACTGATATGAATGTTCTAGGCAGCATCGCATATTCTTTCCTGCGGACCCCACGTCATGCCTGTCACAGTCATATAGGAAAGAAACGTCATACTCTGGACAGGTCAGATAATAACAAACACAACGAAATAGAAAGAAACAACGCACACAAACCATCACATGGTAGATAAAAGAGTGACCTCGTGACCAGCAGGTATAACTGGGCTGTGTTTTGAGCCACATCCATTCACCTTCATATTACTCCCAGAAAAAAAAAATATCGTAAAACAAAATGAATAAGCAAAAAGTAAACGCCACATAATATACACTAAAAGGTTGATGGGCAATTAGACAGCGTAGAATAGACCGCTGGTGTAGATGGACAGTGAACGCTACTTTTCTCACCTAATCACCAGATTCCGATAAAAAGCACGTTGTTTAATTAGGGAAAATATGGAAAGGTTTTACCAGGATAGAGATATGAGAATGGGACTGCGTAGGCAGAAAACATAGCAGACGACAGCAAAGAAAGAAAAATAACAGGTGGATTCAGACAGAATGACGGAAAAGGGAAGTTAATGGCACAGAACTTCCGTGAAGCGAGGGCTTTATTTAGCCCCTGGCGTCCCCAGGGAAGAGACAGCTGCACCATCACTGCGTTTCCTAGACAGCTGCACCATCACTGCATTTCCTAGACAGCTGCACCATCACTGCATTCCTAGACAGCTGTACTGCTACAATTTTACACTGTTACAATAACTACGGGCACTGTTACTACAGTTCCAGAAAAAAAAAGAATCTCATGGTTCTTATCTTTTAGCCGCCCGCACTTTGTAGCGCTGGGCTGGTACCTAATGCTGGTCCCAAGTCCTCCAGAACACGGTAAAATGTCCCTAACGAACGGTGCAGTCGCCCAGTGCAAGGCATCATGTTTTTTCACAGGGAAGACAGGACAAATCCTTCTACAGAGCAGTGCTAGAACCTGATGCCGTCCTCATGTCCTGATATAACAGTGCGGTCTGCCGTCACAAGGCATGGTGCTGTTCCTCGCTCTCTTCACAGAGAGACGTCGTCAAACACAATGGCAGTGCTAAAAGACGTTCGTTAATATTGTGAACGTTAAAACATATTCAGAACAATAGCACTGCTTGATACGTTCATCGATTTTTATGAACGCTCAAACTCGTTTAGAACAATGGCAGTGTTAAATACGTTCAACGATTTTTTTTTTTTTTTCTGAACGTTTAAACACATCTAAAATAATAGCAATGCTAAACACCTTCAATGAGTTTCCTAGAGACAGCTGCACTATCACTGCATTTCCTAGACAGCTGTACTATCACTGCATTTCCTAGACAGCTGTAAAAGACATTTAGAACAATGGCAGTGCTGAATACCTTCAATGAGTTTTCTGAACGTTAAAAGACATTTAGAACAATGGCAGCGCTAAATACCTTCAATGAGTGTTCTGAACATTAAAACACATTGAAACAATAGCAGTGCTAAATGCCTTCAATGAGTGTTCCCGACGTTAAAACACGTTGAAACAATGACAGTGCTAAATACGTTCAATGAGTGTTCTGAACGTTAGAACACATTGAGAACAATGACGGTGCTAAATACGTTCAATAAGTGTTCTGAACGTTAGAACACATTGAGAACAATGACGGTGCTAAATACGTTCAATAAAGTGTTCTGAACGTTAGAACACATTGTGAACAACAGCAGTGCTAAATACATTCAATTAGTGGTCTGAACGTTAGAACACATTGAGAACAACGGCAGTGCTAAATACATTCTGAACGTTTAAGCCTGTACTTGACCTTGCGCAGCCCTTTGCCCTCTAAGGTCCCAGCTGTCGATACTTGTTGGCACTTCCATTGCCTGCAGAGGTACCAGTACCAGTCGGCATCAATTGTTTTGAAATTGTCCATTTGCCTCAGAGGTAAAGTTGTTTGCACTCTTCAATACGTTTGTTTTCCATCGCCAGAAAATATTTCTGCAGTTGGGAAACGCTGGTTTAGGGGAAAAGTTCTGGTAACCCATGAATCGATGAGATCTCCGGCAAACAACAACAACGACCCACCCACATAAATACCACAGGTTCAGTCCAGGAACAGAACATCAGAGACGGTAGAAACGACTGTTGAATGCTGGTAAATTGTGGAGTGGAGGAAACATATTACGTGAAACAGACTGGAACCGAACGCATGGACAAGATGTTCGGATCATCGCCAGGCCAAGGCTTGGTGTGCGCTGTGGGCGGATGATTATCAGGGGTTTGAGGACACACGTGGAGACGTCTGGTCGTGACTGTGGGATCATCGGTATTATCAGAGGAAATGCCTGACAGGTCGTTGCACCCCGTGGTCAGCCAATCATTTTCGCCTGCTGACAGGTGTCGGGGTTGGGTTTTACAGAGGGCAGTGCCCCAGGTGTCGCTGATCAGTGTATCGTGTGTTTCCTTTCCACTTTACTGCCCCCCCCCCCCCCCCCCCCCCCCCGCCCTGCTGTCAACAACTCCCACATGCAGTCACGTACCATGATTTACCTTTGTCTTCTTTGTATGAGAAAACACCCGCATACAGTGACATACCATGGTTCACCTTGTCTTCTTTGTATGAGTAACATCCACATACAGTCACATATCATCATTCACCTTGGTCTTCTTTGTATGAGTAATACCCACGTACAGTGATATACCATCATTCACCTTTGTCTTCTTTGTATGAGAAACACCAGCATACAGTTACATACCATGGTTCACCTTTGTCTTCTTTGTATGAGAAACACCAGCATGCAGTTACATACCATCATTCACCTTTGTGTTCTTTGTATGAGTAATACGCACGTACAATGACATACCATGGTTCACCTTTGTATTCTTTGTATGAGTAATACCAAACGCACAGTTACATACCATGGTTCACCTTTGTGTTCTTTTGTATCAGCAACATCCACATGCAATTACATACCATCATTCACTTTGTCTTCTTTGTATGAGTAATACCACCATACAGTTACATACCATGATTTATCTGTACCTTCTTTGTATGAAAAATGCCAACAGAGAGTTGATTACCATGATTCACCTTTGTCATCTTGTATTGTATGAGTAATACCAAAATACGGGTACATACCATGATTTATCTTTGTCTTCTTTGTATGAGCAGCACAACATACAGTTATATGCGAGGATTCACCTTTGTCTTTTCTGCTTGAGTGTTACCAACACACAGTTACGCAGCATGGTTTTACCTGTGTGTTCGACGTTCTGCGTTTGAGTATTACCAACACACAGTCACATCCCATTGTTTATCTCTGTCGTCTTTGTAACAGTAACACCCACATAAAGTTACATACCTTGATTCACCTTTTTTTTGGTCTGAGTAGTACCTACAAACAGTTAATACCTATGATTCATCTTTGTCTTCTTTGTACGAGTAACACCCACATAGATTCGTCTTTGTCTTCTAACAGACAGTTACATACCATGAGTCATCTGTGTCTTTTTTGTATGAATAATGCCCACATACAGTTACATACAAAGATTCGTCTGTCGTCTTGTATGAATAATGCCAACATACAGTTACATATCATGATTCACCTTTGTCTTCTCTTTATGAGGAATACCCACATACAGTTGCATACAATGATTCATCTTTGTCTTCTCTGTACGGGTAATACCAACATACAGTTACATACCATGGTTCACCTGTGTCGTCTTTGAATCATACCAACATACGGGTACATGCCATCTTCTTTGTGTAGGGTACACCAGCATACCGGTACATACCATGGTATCCATGTCTTCTTTGTGTGAGGAGCACCAGCATGCAGTTATATGTCATGATACTCCTCTGTCTTCTCTTTGTGAGGAACACAATCGTTGTGATATATGATATGACACACATCCAGCTTCTTTGTAAGAGCAACATGAACATGCAGCTATATACCCTGATACACTTTTGGCTTGCATACCATGTTACACCTCTATCTTCTTTGTGCAAGCACCATCAAGAATACAGTTACATTCCATATCACACGCCTACCTTCTTTGTACGAGTATAATCGAAGTACAGTCACATAAAACATAGGCCTATTACACTTCTACTTTCTTTGTAAAAGCACCATCAAGATAGTTACAATCGTATTATATATCTAACTTCTTTGTGCAAGCAACATCAGCATACACTTACATACCATACTACACCTCTATTTTCTTTGTACAAGCAACATCAACATACTATGATATACCTCTTTCTCCTTTGTGCGAGCAATATCAACACACAGTTACATGCAATGGTACTCGTCTATCTTGTTTGTACAAGCAACACCAACGTATAGTTAAAAACGTCATGTTACACCCCTGTATGTACTCGTCTGATCTGTCTGCTTTGTCCTATTACATGGCGGATACAGTCTGTACTCATCTGATCTGTCTGCCCTGTCCTATTACAGTCTGTACTCATCTGATCTGTCTGCCCTGTCCTATTACAGTCTGATCTGTCTGCCCTGTCCTATTACAGTCTGAGATGTCTGCCCAGTCCTATTACAGTCTGGTCTGTCTGCCCTGTCCTATTACAGTCCGGTCTGTCTACCCTGTCTTATTAAAGTCTGAACTGTCTGGCCTGTCCTAATACAGTCTGTACTCATCTGATCTGTCTGCCCTGTCCTATTACAGTCTGGTGTGTCTGCCCTGTTGTATTACAGTCTGATCTGTCTGCCCTGTCCTATTACAATCTGATCTGTCTGCCCTGTCCTATTACAGTCTGGTCTGTCTGCCCTGTCCTATTACAGTCTGATCTGGTGTCTGCCTGTCTCTATTACCCTGTCCTGTCCTATTACAGTCTGGTATGTCTGCCCTGTCCCTATTACAGTCCGATCTGTCTGCCCTGTGTGTTATTACAGTCTGGTCTGTCTGCCCTGTCCTATTACAGTCTGGTCTGTCTGCCCTGTCCTATTACAGTCGGGTGCGTGCGTGCGTTCGTGCGTGCGTGCGAGGGTGTGTGTGTGTGTGTGTGTGTGTGTGTGTGTGTGGTGTGTGTGTGTGTGTTCATTCCAGAAACCACTTGAGAGTCTCCTGCCATTGCATTTGCAACATATGTAAATGCAGTTGCATCTGGACACCACTATAACCACTTGCTTGTTTTTGCTGTTCAAATCTTGATTCTTACTCTGAATGTGACAGCAAAACTAGAAATAAAATTCATTTAAACCAACTCCGGGATAGATCTACGGTAGTGAAAAAGGGATCAGAAACACAAAATCCCCTGTTCCATTTTGGGATTCATCATCCCTCTCTCCTCCACACACACGGGGGGGGGAGGGGGGGGGCGCTTGCATGAAGATCCACCGGGCCACTGTCCCCTCCCGCCCGATCCCACCCCTTCCCGCCAACCGTGTTTCCTAAAAACGGTGTAAAGATCCACATAACACTGTGAACCTGCAAGAAGCAAAAAATATGACTCACCGCCCAGCGATTTACAAAAACAACACGAAAAAGAACAAAACCCGTCAGCTTTATAATTTACGGCCTCCCCCCCCCCCCCCCCCCCCCCTACTCTTCTCTCCTCACCCCGCCCCACCTCTCTCTGTCCCCCAGCTTGGCACTATCGCCACTATCCTCCCCTCTCTCCTCCCTCTACCCCCCCCCCCCCCCCCCCCCCCCCCCCCCCATCCACATCACACACCACAGAGACACCGCAAGGTCAGCAAGATCGACTGAAAAAGACACCGCGGCAATGAAACGATGTGTGGCGATCCGCGCCGTCACTCCACGTTAGTTGAGTCACCTGCAACAGCTGTCTGCGTGGAGTTTTGTGGCCCCCAAATAAACAAAACATTATCCTGGCGGTTTTTAGCTTGGTTGTGTCCAGTCGGTGGACGGGTGGTACAGGGATGATGGTGAATATAAAAATAATAAGACCCCCCGGATAGCATATTTACACAGCTCTTGTTGTTTGCGGTGGGGTCGGTGGTGTTGGATCGACTGGTCTGGGATGGTCGACTTAGCTTGGACATCGAATACTGGTTAAGTTGGA
>JADBJO010035569.1:0-12098 GCA_016801955.1 Conus betulinus | reverse complement strand
ACTGTGTGTGTGTGCTGTGGGGGTGTGTGTGTGTGTGTGGTGGGTCGACGCGCACTTTGCTTAGCATATCTCCTTCTCTACTACCGTGCACGAAGCATGCACGCCGCACACAAACACCGACACCACACAAACACACAAAACACCCACCACACACACACCACCACACATACAGAGGGTAGGCCATGGCAATGCGAATGAACAGTGAGATAGAGCATAAAAGGGAATCTCGCCTTGCTGGTAACAGACCGACTACGAAAGCGGTAGAATAACGAAATTAAAGTTTGTTGTTTTGAATGAATGCTGAGTAGATAAATGAATAGAGGAGTTCCGTTAGATGACTATGATGATTGGGACAGACCAGACTCTACCCAGTAAGATTAAATTTGTTTCCATGAAAATATCGTCTGACTCGAAAGAGCAGTTATTGAAGAGGGGCCCCCCAAAAATACAAGTCATGGAAATGTAATACACTCGGAGAGGAAAGAATTTCCGGATAGACCAGTATTGGAAGCCTTCAAGATATACAGCCGTTAGATATTGCACCTTTTTTGTGTGTTGCTATGTTTTCTACTTAACCGTTGCCATTACGTTTAAGAGCGTGTCTCGGTGGAAATAGCTAGACTAGGCGGATACACTGAGAGTAGTACCGATGTTGTTCTAGACGGACTCCAGAGCCATTGAATGGAAAGAAGATTGAACAGGACATGGGGCGGGTCTGGAGCTTTTACGCACGACAATCGTCATGGACAGTACAAAAGGCAGAGATATTCCAGAACCACCGCTCTGAAACGGGAAAAAAAGAAACAGAAAAAAAACAAAAAAAATAAAAAAAAAAAAAATGAACGAAAAAAAAGGAAAAGGAAAAAAAAAACAAAAAAAAAAAAAAAAGGAAAAAAGAAGAATTCACTTACCACAGTACTGTTGGTAACTCAATCAAGCATCACCCGTTTGGAAACAGGGCTGAAATCTGGCATGACAAACAGAATAGGCTCAGACTCGTGGACTTTCTGTTATGTTCATTCCGTTGAATGGACGAAACCCCCAGTTTCCGTCTGTCTCTGTCTGTCTGTCTTCTTCTCCCCCAGGCCGGCGCTCTCTCTCAGTTTCTCTTCTCTCTGCCTTATCTCTCTCTCTCTCTCTCTCATCTTGCTCTGGATCATTTGAATCGCTCTCATCTCGCACTTCAAGCGGGAGTAAAACTTGATATTGATTTACAGATATGGGCGAAAAATGGAAAAAGTATGAACACCGTGACTGCCACCTGAGAAAATTCTCTATGTCTCCGTCGACTCGGCGGATCTAGGGTTTCATGATATTGCATTTTACTAGGTCGTCCAATGCCTATAAGAAACGTGTTGGTCAGGATAGACACCCTGAATACACCTCTTTCTCCTGTTAAATATTAGGACTCACCCGTCTTCTGCTCTGTGTGGAAGGCGGGGAGGAATCGACTTACTATTCTTAGCCTTAAACGCGTTCTTATCTGTTAATTAGACCCTTAGTACCTTGTTAATAAACTTCCATTACTAAATTAGGGCCAACCCTCGCGGCATGTCACACGCTTAATATTGCTTCGCAGGGGCCAGACCGGCGTCCCCCAAGGCCCAAGTGGTGTTCGACCCAGAACATATTGCACATCGGATCTCGACCTGAGCTTAGCGTTTTTTTCCTGAGCTTGCATTGTCTTTCGCCACCAAGTGTTTTGCTAAAAAAAACCAATGCTTGCAATGAGCGTAGCGGTTCCAAGACAGCTGGCACACAATGTTAAGTATGCGTAGATCTGTCGTGGATCTTAGGAGAACATTGGTACCCCCATGGACTTACTGGAAACTAATCACTAGCTACGACCTCAGGCGGACATCCACCACCCACCTCACTGACTCGGCGATTTACTTTGATACACCCACCCGCCCCCAATGTTTGTGGTGTGCCTTGTCCCAATTTTTTTATTAACTGGTAAGGTAGATTCCTGAATGACTTCGCTCCTAAGTTTAATTACCCCCTCGGATTATTCCGTGTTGGGGTCAGCCATGCACGCCGACAACTGCTCGCCTAGTAACAACTCCAAAATAGTCAGTGTGCAAATACCGATGCTCCGAGTATGTCGAGGTTCCAACGGATGCCTGAACTAACCCCAAGCTCTTTCCCAGCACAGATCGTCATAAATCGCCAGGACTCTATTGCATCAAGGAAAAAAGCAATTATTAAATTACGCTTTACCGGCTTAGGCCTTCGTTTGCAGAGTTGTTCATGTACATCAGACTACCAAGACGACGGGATAGGTGGTGGGAGAATCGTTACCTCTATGAGAAACAAACATTTTGTTCCTCACATGGCGCAGATTGAATAAGGTAATCACACAATTGTGTAACCTGGCTCTCTCTCTCTGTTCTCTGTCTTACTCTCTCTCTCTTCGAGTGTCTCTCTCTCGCTCTCACACGCCACACCAAACACACACACACACCACACCAACACACCACACACACCCACGAACACCCACATACCCCCCAGAAGAGGAGAGAGAGGAGGGGGGCGCGCGCGCGAGCGAGCGTATGGGGAGTCGGGGGGAGGCAGAAACCAGGGCAATAATGGCGGTAATTGTTTAACAAGTTTATACTGACATCAAACACTTGACTTATGAAAAACGATGGAAACTGGAGAAATGACTTTTAAAATTTTGTATTGAACATATAAGTGAACTAATTTTTTTTTAGTACAATTTTTGTGATTTTCCGCTCTATGTGTGCTATTGCGCGAAAGAAAGAGATGATTGGAAGAAAGGTGGTAATTAGTATACTCAAAATCGAAGTCAGAAATGGACTGATAGCACCACAAGTAATGATATGAGTTATTAGGTGAGTGTCCGCGAGGATTGCAAGAATTCATGGGAATGTGTGAGAGGAAAATGTTGAATCAACGGTGGTAAATTATTACATGACATCTCGCATTTACTCCGCAGGAGAACAGTATCTGCTTTATTGCATACGGCTTGACGATAAGGACTAGACCAATACGCATGTTGAATACGCAAAGTCAGGTGAACCAACAGTACTCCTTGTGGCATATGCGAACATCATAGTGAATCTAGCCTCAGACACAGAAGAAGGTACATGCAAAGTTTTAAGCTATCACTTCGTGTCTATAGATCCAATATTCAGCACGGTTATGTGCTTATCTATAAGAGAAAGTAATGTGCTGTTAGTAAAAAGGCGCAGGATGATGACATGTATGATGGGTTGTGTGGTAAAGAAAAAAGTGTTAATGCATAAGATAAGAGACAGTAGTTCTTTAATTAATACCGCTGCCTCAGAAAGATAGAGAGAATTCTAAGCACTATACAATTTGGTAATCATAGGAGGACGGGAAAGTGGAAGCTGGGGGGGGACAAAGAGATAATCTTGAAAAATAAACCTTCCAACACGCTGAATGGCGCTCAACGTTACTAAGTTACAATATGAAGTGAAATCACATGGAGATTTCTGTGATTGAGATTTATGCTGCCGGTATGTATGGGTTTAAGTCTTTAGGCCCTTTAGAACTTCTTCTTTGAATAGTCAGGAACAATATTTCAAATGTCGGACGGGAGGAAGGATCAGTAATACACGGAATAGCTGATTCGCAGTGGATCGGCCTTTTCCCGGTATTTATAGTCTCATGCGTTTGGCAAACAGAACTATTCCAGACCACTAGGGATAACCCCGTAATGCTGAACTTCGCTATATTTCAGGTTGAAAATGTACCCCGTATCTATGGAGAATATTCGTTTATACTTCAGCGTGACACTTAAAACGTTGTAACGGAGAACTTTAGTACTTTTGCGTACACTTTTAAAGGTGAATAAATTGCGTCATTCTTTATTTGAATGCGGAACCTTACAATGTTCCATATGAAATCAAGACCCCCCCCCCCACAGGACAGTCAGGTACTTTTGTGTTACCTGATTTGTCTCTCCTGATGGGCACCGAATTGATGCGGTCAATTTGGCACTGACAGAGCGTATCATCCGTGGCCATAGAGACGAAAAAAACACACAAAAGGACTTATGTTGGCATGTATTATGTACCTGGCATGTCATCTAGATAACAAAAACGATATTAACTTTGAAGCATTAGGACAGTACATGTAAGCAGTTTTGGAATCATCAACAACGGAAATACCCAGTAGCTGTCTGCGGTGTCACAGAAAAACCGAGCTGAAAATACGGTGAAAAAAAACGTTATGGGGGGGGGGGGGGTGGGGGGGGGGGTTAGTAATCTTAATGTGATGTTATTTTGGCTCGCTCCCCCCTCACCCGGTCCCACTGTAAGAACATTACAATAGAAACAAAATCTTGCCGACAGTGAGGGAAGCGGACCCCGGTTGACCTTCGGTTGGAAAAAAAAAAAAAAAAAAAAAAATCCTATTGGAGGGAACAGTCTTCTCCTTTCCCAAGTTTTTACAACGTGGTCCCCCCCCCCCCCCCCAGTTTTTGATGATAGTCTATGGACGAAAAAAAGAGGAGTGGGGGAGGGTTCGGGGTGTGGTGCCCACCCCCCCCCCCCGGGAGGGTGAAAGTTTTTGATGGAGGGGCGGATGTAAAGTAAGACGGAAGGGGTGAAAAGAGAAATTAAATCGGACGGGCGGGTTGGAAGGAAATGATGGTGGAAGATGGGGATGGGAAAGGAAAGAGGACGAGGAAGAAAAAAAGCAAAGAGAAAGAGGGGAAAAAAGAAAATGAAAGAAGAGAAAAAAAAGAAAGGAAAGGGAAAGAGAACAAAAAGGGTCGAAGAAACAGAGAAGTGAAAGGTTGGAAAAAAGAAAAGGGGGAGGGAAAGAAGAAAGAAAAACAAAAGGAAATTAAACAGAAAGGGAAAAATAATGTAAAAATAATTGACCTGTTTTGAGCTTTCCTGTATACTGTAGCTTTGCATATCTGTATCTTTTAGTGATTGTTTTTGTTGGTGTGTTAGAGGGTACTAAGTTTATATTATTTGCTTACTTTGCTTACTGACTTTTGAGGAGTGAATTTTCATTCCAGCTAAGATTTTACTGTAGAATATCGATTTCTTATTTTCCTTGTAAACCCATTTCGTCTCACTAGGGACCATTTGGTAAATTTAAAAGAAATCCAACCGTATATATAGTGCTGCTCAGTGGTATATGTATCAATAGTGTTTGCTTTTATTTTGTACTCGTATCACATCTTGTGCATGAAGTAAAACTTTTGTTTTTACAGGGCTGGAAAAAAAATTCATAAGGGATGAACCCTTGGTCTCCTACTATTATATTACATCATATCCCTGCCAGATCTTATGGTGAACTCTTTTTTGTCAGTAGTAGAATTTTCATCTCCGTGTTTTTTTTTTCACCAAGTGTTCTTCAGACATAGTGGTTGTGTAATTTGGGGCATAATCTTTCCAACACCAAAACAAACAAGCCGCAACCTCGGTGAAATTAATAGGCATAGACACATGCTCATAATTTCCATAATGATTAGGTGCTGTTGACTGTTGCTAACAGAAACGCTTGAAACTAGTGATACCACGAATCCTCCTGTAGAATCTTACGCTTGGTCGCCCTACTTTCCAGGGGGGTGGATTCATGGACGCTGTGGGGGTCTTTCATGGAGCTTGCGCTGAATGGATGATGCCATGAACTGACTGCAATGATCTTAGCTTAACATAGAAATCAGGTCAGTTTTTTTTTTATGCACTAGGAGAAGAATAAAAGTTTCTGTTGAACAACCCCGTGTATGCGACTTGCACACCCAGGTGGTCCTCTGCGCTGCTGAGTGTGTTGTGTTTGTGTGTGTGTGTTGTTGGGTCTGTTGTGTGTGTTGGTGTGCGGTCGAAAAGTTCCTCCTTTCGTAAGGTAGTCGGTCCCAAAAACAGCTCCTTAAAAGGTTGTCAGTCTAATGCTAATCGGACTACACACCTCCGATAAGTCAGTCCATTGCTACGTGACTGATACTCATGATGATGACAGTGATCACCGATTGCTGATGATGATAGATGATGCATGATGATGTGAGTGAGACGACGACGGACCGAATAACTGAACTTGTTTTCTTAAATATTGATGGTGATTGTGCTAACTCCAAACCCTTCTTTCTGGTGCTTTCAATTTCATCTACTCTAGTCCCTTTCCTTCTCAGCAGCGTACGTCCTCTCGGCCCTCTCTCCTTCGTCCCCTTTCCCTTTCTTCAACACGAAAGGGAAAAAAGCGGGCCGGGTGCCCGACTCCGCCATGCAAAACCACTTTTGCAAAAAGGTTTCATAGTTGCATCGCAATCCGGGTGGTGTGGACATAATATCCAAAGCGAGTTGTCTTCATGATTAATAATTCAGACCTCCAAGAGCCAGTCACAAGGCATTGCAGGTTACCTTTTTGGAGTGGCATGATCGATTCGTTGCTTTCTTCTATCCCTGCGCAACGGGTTGGCTCTTCTTTACCCTCCACGTCACCCTGATTGGGCGGCTTTTTGGCTGTTTTTTCTTGTTTCTTGTGTTGTCTAAGTGGTGATACAGTGATGGTTGGTTGTTTTTTGTTTCCCCCGCTTTTTCTGGTAGATATTGGTCTTCGTCCTCCCGTCGGAGCGAAGTGCCTCGTTGTTATTGTGTGTGTTATTGTGCACTGTACCCGCACGATGGGCGGTTATTGTACTATGGCTTTATACTTCTCTTGGCTTTTGTCCCTGCCTTTCTTTTCTTTTCTTGATTAATTTTTTGTCTTATATCTGATCTCTCTGGCTATCTATCTCGATATAGCTGTATCTGTTTGTCTGTCTGTGAGATTCTAGCGACCTATCTATATATCTTTCTTTCTATTCTTTCTGTATCTTTCTGATCTCCCTCTGTCTCTGTATGTGTTTAATATGCATTTGAAGGAAAATTAGTGGAGAGAAGGAGGATTGAGAGCGAGAGAGAGAGAGAGAGAGGGATGTTATAATGTTACATTTGTATTCTGAGGTTTGAACTATGTATCCACAAATAACTACCGTGTCAGACGAGGAAAAACCAAAGTATGCCGAACACTCTCGTGTACACGTTTGTGTACACACGTGTGGTGTGTGTGTTGTGGTGTGTGGTGTGTTTTGTGTTGTGTGTGTTGTGTATGTACGGGTATGGTATCAGAGCGCGCATGCGCCCCATATCGGCGTGTTATGTAACAGTTTTATGCGTTTTGTTTTTGATTTATGGGGTTGCGCGCGGTTGTGTGAATGTTGTATGTTAGTGTTAATGGTTTAGATGGCTTATTTTGTGTTTTATATAACCGGCACATCATGGCGATAAAAACTTTAGTGAAACATGGAGCGGAATGAAAATAAAGAATGGAGGATGAGAGCAAAATATACGAGAAAATAGTGAGCTACTGAGATGAGTTTAATCATCGCCCCCTAGACATACGGTATTAACGGATTAATTACTAAAGGATAATACCCCCCTGATCAATAATTATGCAAATCATATAGCATACAGTAAGGAGTAGCGGCTACGGCGGGAAATTGCTCATGTTGTGTTTAGTTGTTGGTGTGGTTTTTGATACTTCCAACTATGTTCTTGACACTGAACAACTACAAACTCACCTTCATTCCCTAGCACCATACAGTGAATGCTTTTTGCAAACTTTTGGTGTTAGTAGGACTTCCACAGTGGGAGCTAGTGTATACAAAGATTGTAGCTTAATCGTCTTGTTGTTAAATAGAAAGGAAAGTTTTAGACAAGTGTTTTTTTCTGTTTGTTTTGTTTTTATTTGTGTGTTGTTGTGGTTTTAAATTCAAAGAGCAAAGCAAGGGCCAGATGTTTATATTGCCATTACGCAGACTGCGATTCTGGAGACCATTTTATTCTTAGAACATGAATTTTGAAACCGGATTGTTGTCTTCATTTCTAATCAAAATACAGAAAGCAACATCAAGAACAGGTAGCAAACAAAACAATGACATTTTTAGCTGATGCGGGACTTTTGCTCTGTTTATGAAAAATCGTGTCTTCTTGCAACGATGTGTGATCGATTTTTTGCGCGATTGTTATAAAACTGTTACACAACTTGGCAACAGAGAAAGAGTGATGTTTCCTCTGGAAGAAAGAAAGCCGGAGACCTGAGAGAGAGAGAGAGAGAGGAGAGAGAGAGAGAGAGAGAGAGAAACGAGAAAAGGTGTTTTTGGTCCTTCGATGATAAGGCTTCTCTTCTTCCATCTCTCAGAAACAAAAACAAATTAAAAAAAAAAAAAGGGAATGAAAAAAAAGCCATTGATTTACGTTCACATGGTCGTTTGGAATATCTATCAACATACAAATAAATAAAGAAGAAGATAAGTCAAGAAAGAAGTAAACAGAATAAAACACCAGATTGGATACCTGAATGACACAGGTACACTTGTAAATTACAGCAGATATAGAAACAGATTAACTTATTATTTTCATGAGAGAAAATGGCGTGAGTGGATTGAAAATAAAGTGTTTTGAAAATCCACAGAGGTTTACCAAACGCTTAAAAAAATGGCAGTACAAAAAAATGCCACCCCCCCACTGAAACCCACCCCACCAGACCCGGTTACAAACCGCTTAAAAAACTGGCGTTTTCTAGGTAGCCCCACACACACTTCGACCCCCAAACCCACACCAACGCCCCCCAACCCAGTACGGTGAATCTCGAATGTTCGTTTGTAGCGTCGTTTGGATGATCATTAGCATTATTCTTGTATTGCGTTCTCTATGTGTCTCTCATCACTTAGTCTTCTTTAATCAGCTGTGTATACGGATCATTTAGGTCTGTAAAATCTGATCTCTCTCAAAGAAAGGTACGGGAGATAAAGTAGGTTCGCCCCTCGTCGATCGTCGATATCTCTGTTTTTTTCTCCCCCCACATCTTGACTATCTGGGATCTGTCCTCATCAACTATCCCTATGGTGGTCTTGTATATCCTCAGGCGTCTCTATGAGATCGAGCGCCTCCTCCTCGAACTCTTCGATCCCTCTCCTCGCTCTACGCTTCTCTCTTCTCTCTGGCTGTCACACACACACATACAACGTCCTCTCTATCCTTTGTGCCGCACCGCAACCACACAACGCTCTTCTTGTTCATGGTGAAACAACTGATGGACTGCGTACGCGGAACGCAATAGCGGTTATAGATGCCGTATTCCTTGGGTACACATCAGCGCATTTTCTAAACAAATTTTGCCGAAAATAAAACACGTCTCAGTGTATTAAACTTTGGAAGGCAAGAGAATGAATCACCACGCCAATAGTCCGTGCATTTCCATCCTTTTTATTTATTGTATAAATGAAAACGGAAACAAAAATACTGTGTTCCAATATTAACTGCGAAGAAGTGGAGAAAGAGTCATTTATATTCGTATCAGTTTTGTTTTCACAATAGGTTTGCAATGTATGAAGAAGAATGAAGTATTAATACTGCTTTTTTTCTGAAAATCGGAGAAAATTTCATGTATAATGAACTACATGACGGGTAAGGAACTTAACGAAAAGGCTCAGGTTTTAAAACATCTCAACTTGCACAGACCTAGTGAAGACGGCACGCACGCGAGCGCGCGCGTACAACCACACACACACACACACACACACACACACACACACACACACACACACACGCACACACGCACGCACGCACGCACGCACGCACACGCACGCACGCACCACGCATCTCTCTCTCTTTCTCTCTGTCTGTCTCTCTCTCTCCTCTGCCTCTGTCCTATTATATCTTTTGATATCACGCCCAAATTAAAGACCACCTGAAGTTTATATAACCTTTCTGCATTGCGGTATATATGCAACTAATCTTTTAACGAATATTAGTAATAAAAAGCCTCATATCTCTCTCCTCCCTCTCTCTCTCTCCTCTCTCTCTCTCTCTCTCTCTCGTCTCGTCTCTCTCTCTCTCTCTCCCCGCCCCCTGTGTCTTTTCTATCATCCCTCTCTCTTATGTCATTTAATATTATGCCCAATTGGAGGCCTAACTAAAGTTGCATATAACTTTTATGAATTGCATTACATATTGCACCTCACATTTTTAATGAATATTGGTCATGTAACCTGCATTTCTCTCTCTCTCTCTCTCTCTCTCTCACCCTCTCTCCTCTCTCTCTCTCTCTCTCCTCTCTCTCTCGCTCTCTCTCACTCTCCTGCTCCTGTGCTGTTTTCCTCTCTCCTCGCTTCTCTCCCTCTCTCTCTCTCGCCGCCCTCCCTCTCCTCTCTTCTCGTCTCTCTCTCTTTTCCTCTCTCATCTCTCTCCTCTCTCTCGTCCACTCCCTTCTCTCTCGGTCTCTCCTCCTCCTCCCTCGCTCGTCTCCTCCGCTCGATCTCTCTCTCTCTCTCTCTCCTCTCTCTTTTTTCTCTCTCGGTCTCGCCTTTTTTTCTGAACCTGCCTTTTTTTTCGAATGCGAGAAATTTCTGTGTTCTCTTCTTTTGTTACTGTAGTCTGTGTCCATGAGTTTTTGCTTTTTTATGTTTTAGTTTTCCTATAGATTTTTTAAGAGACAAACACACGCTTAAAAGGAAAAGGGGGAGAAAACGCTGAAAAAAAACAAACAAACACACACACACACACAAAACGCGATGAATATGGCTGATGAAAAAAGAAAAACAGATGGGAGGCGGAAAGCAGAAGGAAAGAACGACAACTTCTGCCGTCTCCTAGCATCCCTTCCTTGTTCCGTGTCAGCATCTGATGTTTTGTGATGACCGAAATATTCTCTTTTGCAGTCTGGTGTATCACGTTTTGTGTTCTAACGTGTCGAAGACGGAACTCCTTGTGATGTAAAGCCATTTTCTCAGTATTGTTTATCTCTCGGCCTGACATAAAAACCAATATTGGACAAGTGCAAGTGCTGTTTTTTTCCTTCCGTTTAATGCAGGTTTGCTCTTCTGTAATTTTGAAAATGTATGTATTGTGTTATTACAATTCTTTGTTACTTGATCGATTTATGGGCTTGCCATCTTCGATCAGGTGTTAGTAGCCTTGTTACACTTCGATCACCCACCTACGTAGGACTGACGAATTTTGAAAGATTGCGTTATTTTATTTCTTTTTTTTTCTTGAGTAGTTGCTCGCTCAGGGTGGTGAATGACTGCATTGAGCGTTTCTAGTGGAAAAATCAAAACGCAACTGAAATGTCCCGTAAACGAAATTCTTAATCATCATTATGTCGACAGTAAGAAACCATTTGGAGTATGCTTGTGCTGTCGTTGTTTATAACAGGAAGACCTTTGAAAATGAAGGGAATGAAATTTATTCACACACTCGCACCACACGACGCGCACGCCTATGTGTATGTGTGTGTGTTTTAATAATATAAAAGGTATTCTTCAAAAGAAAAATAATCAGTCGTGACTAGTTCGCGTAAAAACCAATCCGATCGGTATCATTTGCCTGACAACAACAACGACTCGTTAAGTTTCAACTATCGGCAATGCCGTCTCTGTTGATATTGATAGCAAGGCAACCACAGCAATACAAGAAGATTCTAGTTTCTGGTTCTGCCGCCGTGGGAAGGAAACGCGCTGTTATTGTTCTGCGGGACACAGGCGAGAGTTCTTTTGGCGCTGAACCAAAACCCGGGGGTGTCGTTGTTGCCCGAGCATCGTCGCATTCTGTCACAGGCAGGCGACTGGAGCACACGGGAACTGTTTGAAATTGGGCACGGCCTGAAAATGGGAAATTGAGATCAATACTTTCAATCTCCTCACTGTGGCTGTGCCTCTGCTGCTCTGTCCCCTCTTGTCTCTCTAAATTCTTTCTGTCCTGTCCTCTCCCCCCCCCCTCTCTCTCTCTCTCCTTACATAGCTTCCACCCCCTCCCTTCTCTCCCTCATCTCCTCTTCTCTTATCTGCCTGCCCTGTTTTGTCTCTTTTGTTCAATCTGTGTCTGTCTCTGTCGAATTTCCATCTGTTCTGTCCGTGTCTGTCTGTCAGGTCGTCTGAATCTGTCTCCTCCTCTCACTCTCCGGACTCCGGGGGTCCCTGCTGGCGAAAAAGGGATCCATCAAGCTCTCTCATCGTAAAAACCCAACTCGAAGGAATAAAAATCCCCTCCCTCCTCGAAAAGAAAAATCCTCCTCTCTGTCGAAGGACAAATCGTCTTCTCAGCTAACTCGAA
>JADBJO010035568.1:10000-12100 GCA_016801955.1 Conus betulinus | reverse complement strand
TCTCTCTCTCTGTCTGTCTAAAAATTAATCCAAAGACATAATTGTGCGACTTATACAACTTCAGTTGTGTTGTGTTGTGCTGTGTTGTATCGGGTTACGTTGCGTTGCGTTGTGTTGCGTTGTACACGATGTACACACCACAGACTGTTTTGTGTTGTATTGCGTTGTGGCTCTTTGCGTTTGCGTTGTGTTGAGTTGCTTTGACCTGCATTGTTTGCTGCGTGTGTTGTTAACAAGTTACGTGTGAAGTGTTGTGCTGTGTTACGCTGTTGATTAGCATAAACTCTCATATACACTTGCGTTTTCCATTACAATGTGTGGCGGTGTATCTACAGAACGTTTTTCTTTATACTTGGATTCCGTTGCCTTGTACTGAGTTATGCGCCGAATTACGTATCATATACACACGTGTTGCATGGTGTATACTGTGTTGTATGATACGAATTACACACATTTATGTTAAATTACCCTGTACTGCCGTCGTATGGTATGTCAAAGATGAATAATGCCATATTGCCCCCTATTTGTGCCGTAAGGTACAGACGTATCTTAACTATGCACTTTTGATTTCTTCTTCGTGTCGTGTCTTTGTGTTGTGTGTTGCAATAATTCTTTACTGCATTGTGGTGTAGTATATTCCATTACACTAAGATTATATTTTTAGCGATTGTGATAAACTGTGGTTGTCTTTTCAAAAGCCAGTATGCTTACTTAATTTTATTGTATTGGTTGCGTTTCTCATTGCATTTCTATACTGTGATTGCATTGTACGTAGGCTTACTGCATTTGTGCACCATTGCTTTGTTAAGTTTCATTCCATTGCCAGTAACGTACTATATTGTATTGCGTTGTGTTTCACGGTATTTCATTTACTGTACAGCACTAACACCCAGACAGACCCACCGGAAAACGGTGTCCACATAATCCTCTTCCTTCAGCGGTGTCTCGGCCAAGACGTCATTCATCTGTTGACGTAAGCTCTCGTATCCTGATGTCGTCAGTCGCCACCACGTCATCGTCACCACCAACCTCATCATCCTGAACAGCAACCGCACGAACCCAGCGCAAAATGCAACGCGCTCTCTGATCGACATCGTCGTTGACGTCGTCGTCGCCGTGGCGAAGGGAGCTGAAGGTGGAAGGATGGGAGGAACCTAGCGAAGGGTAGAATGAGAATCACTGTTATTCTGTGCACCAACCAACCAAAAAAAAGGACACTTGGGAAACCTAGCGAAGGGTAGAATGAATGAGAATCACTGTTATTCTGTGCACCAACCAGAAAAAAGGACACTTGGGAAACCTAGCGAAGGGTAGAGAATGAATGAGAATCACTGTTATTCTGTGCACCAACCAGAAAAAAGGACACTTGGGAAACCTAGCGAAGGGTAGAATGAATGAGAATCACTGTTATTCTGTGCACCAACCAGAAAAAAAAAGGACACTTGGGAAACCTAGCGAAGGGTAGAATGAGAATCACTGTTAAACTGGACAAGGTGGAGAGATGGCTGAAGAATTATAAGAATTAGTAATAATGACAGATGCGTCTTTCCAGTTGCGTGGTGTTTTTGCTCTGGTGAAGGAGGACTATTTCACGTCAGATTGTGTGTGTGTGTGTGTGTGTGTGTGTGTGTGTGTGTGTGTGTGTGTGTGTGTGTGTGTGTGTGTGTGTGCGTGCGCGCGTGCGTGCGTGCGTGCGTGTGTTGTGTGTGTGTGTGTGTGTGTGTGTGTGCGTGTGTGTGTGTGTGTGTGTGTGTGTGTGTGTGTGTGTGTGTGTGTGTGTGTGTGTTCTTTTCTCTCCCTGTCACCTTTTCTGGTCCTTAAGAGCCAACAGCTGATAAGAATATTCATCTCCTCTCTCCATTCGTCCTTTCTGTTGCCTTTTCCGCCATGGTTTTTTTGTTTTTTTTTTTTTTTTTTGTCTTTTTCTTCGCCCTGGTGTTTTCATCGTGCCTTGCATCTGAAGTCTCTCCACAGTCTTTTCCGTAGTTTACTCAGCATCATGTCTGAAGATTTTTTTCTTTTTTTTTTTTTACAGTTTTTTCTGTTTTGGTTCTGAAGTGGTTTTTTTTGTTATGTTTTCTGTAGCCTGTATCCTCCATA
>JADBJO010035568.1:0-5000 GCA_016801955.1 Conus betulinus | reverse complement strand
GCGATCTTGTCATTGTGTTTTCTGCATCACACCTTTTGTTTGTCCTCTTGTTCATCCCTCTTTTTAACCAAAGATCTTATTTTATCACAGATACAAAACAAAGTGATACACATTTCATCTTCTACTTTGCGCACATTTGGTCGTATACGTGTAATCTTTAAAAAAAAAAAAAAAAGAAAAAAAAAAATACCACCACGCACACTTTAACACATGGAATAACTGTGTTCGATATATCTGCTTCGAACTATGACGTAATCGGTTTTAAAAATGCGAGGAAATGATGACAGATGTAGCTCTTGACGTCATTTGTAGTTTCTGCACGGTGTCTTGTTTTAAGGTGCTGGTCACTCTGACCACATGTCCCTTCCTTCACCCCTCCTCTTCACCACTCCTTCCCCCCCCCCCTCTCTCTCTCTCTCTCTACCTCCCTCCCTAAAAAAAAATCATGTAATCATATTATGTACGGGTTTTTTTTTGACATTTAAAAAAATCGACAGATTTGCGTAGGCTACTGTAGACTATATATGACATTGGAGTAGTTAGGACTACGTGGGCTGCTTTTCCCACATATTGACGCTAAAGTCACGGTTTACATCAATTTATCGAACTGACATACAGGCCTGCACTTTACTGTCGTTTGTTGAGGAAAGTACGCAGTAGACCTACTGCATCAACATATCACAGAAAGTTATGATATACTTCCCAGTTCGTATCTTTTAGCTTTCATTCCAGCTCAGATTAGAGTTGTAGCATAAGGTCGTGAGTTCGATACCCATCAGTGGCAAATTTTTGAGGGATTTTTTTTGAAACCTCAGGCGGCTCCTACCCAAGGATGGTGAAAGTATCAAAGGCTCAAACAGAAAGACTGGCATTACACAGTCGGGGTTTCATCCCCTTAATTGATGGTCGCTGTGTATGGTGCTCAAATTCACTGACCAACGCTGCAGGTGCCCGTATCTCTCGGGCTTGGGTGATGCTGTGAGATATTATGGAAGGAAGCGAAAGGTATGGTAGGCTGTGTGAAAGTCTTCGAGCAGAATCAAGCTCTGTACTATCTTCCAGTTTCTCTCTCATTGTTCACGTGAAGTCTCGAAACGCTGAGGCTGTGAGTGTGTGACCTTTGGTGTGAGTGAGGTGAATCTGCAGATGGCGGAATGAGTGATTTGAGAGCAACGAAGTTGAGAGAGAGAGAGAGAGAGAGTTGAGAGAGAGAAAGAGAGAGAGAGAGAGAGAGACGAGAGAGAGAGAGAGAGAGAGAGAGAGAGAGAGAGAGAGAAGAGCTGTCACGAAGGACGATAACTGCGGGGGTAATTGTGAAACCATGGTAATAATACATTTTGGAACACGAGGCGCCAAATGAACAACAACAAACACACACTAACAGTAACAAGCCTCGATCTGACACTGAAACAAACTGGGCGAGGAAGGGTAGAAGGAGGAGGGCAGTGGCGGCAGGGTGGTGGGGGGGGGGGGGGGGGGGGGGAGGTCGGGGGGAGGGGGGGGGAAGGGTATGTTTTAGCTCTTCTTTTTGTTTGAAGAATATCTGGGCAATAAATGTCACAGAAGCACAGTGTCAACACGTCACAACTATACAAATAGAACAAACCCAGACACTCTGTATGAAACGCAAAAACATGAACATCAGCAAACCCAAGTCCATCTGTAAGAAATACGCAGACATAGCATGGTGAAGTAGAGTCAAGGGGGGGTGGGGGGTGGGGAATTGGGGGGTGGGAGGGGGGGGGGGGTGGTGTGTGGGAAAAATAAGACGATGGAGGCCCAACTTTAAAAAAAAAAGAAGAAAGAAAGAAAAAAGAAAGGAGTGGGGTTGGGGGGCACCAAACAAAATTGAAGGTCGGAAGACTAAACATGCCGACGAACAAAGAAAGAAGATGGCTGGGAAGTTGGGGAAATCAAAGAGCAAGGCACACAAGTCGTGGAATATGACTTAGCAAGGATTTAACGAAATGAGGAGGATGGGGTGGGGGAAAAGAAAGGGGTAGGGGGCGGCGGTTGGATTGGGACAAGAGCGTTTGACTGCAGTTAGACTGCCTTTTTCCCTGACAGCAGGTGGGAACCATTACATTCCATCTTGTGAACACAACCAGTTGTTTAGGTCACGTCCCAGTGTCACGTGAAATCTGGGAAACGTGATATCTAGGAAGGCTTCCCAGATATCACAGATTTTTTTGGGGGAACGGGTTCCCAAATATCTGGGAAGGCCCGTGATATCTGGGAACGTGGTCTTTCAGAGCTCAGAAGGGCAGAAGAAGAAGACGAAAAAGAATGGATTTTCGAGATAAGGTAGGAAACAATTTATTTAGGTGCAATTGAGATCTTTGGCCTTCTTGTCATTTTTTTTTTTTTTTTCGCACGCGTTCCCAGATTTACCGTGATATCTGGGAACGCGTTCCCAGATTTCACGATGTCGGTGTATGCTTCACATTATAATGATGTCATAGGTTTTAAATCATGACGAACTTATGACGGATGTTGTGACGTAAAGTGTGAATCATGTACTCGCCGCCTTTTTTGTTCAAAACGGGACACATTTTTGTTGTTGTAAAAAAAGAGTAATAATTATGCGTTCTTTTATGATGATTGTTATTACGTCTAAAGGTTGTTGAGCTGTGCTCTACGAATGATGAACATAAATGACCATAATAATGCGTTGTAAAATTTGATTGCTTGCCAAAGTAGATATCTTTGAATAAACGCGTATCCAAAATATGCTTTTTTGGTTTTGCACGAGTTTTTTTTTTTTTTTTCTTTTTTTTTTTTGCGCTCGAATTTTGTGCGTTTTTTTTTTGTTTCGTTTTTTTTTTTTTTTCAAATGCTGAGGGAGAACATGTTACATTATGGCCTAGGACCACCCTGGGGACACCCAGAGGTAGTCCCCACACAGGCAGTCAAATCACCACAGAAGACAAAGTCCTGCAGGTTAAGAAAAAAGTTCAGAGTAGTCACCACACAGAAGACAAAGTGCTGTCAGTTTAAGAACCAACAGACAGAGCAGTCACCACACACAGAAGACAAAGTCCTGTCAGGTTAAAAACAACGTTCAGAGCAGTCACCACACAAAAGAAGACAGAAGACAAAAGTGCTGTCAGGTTAAGAACAACGTTCAGAGCAGTCACCACACAGAAGACAAATCACCACACAGAAGACAAAGTGCTGTCAGGTTAAGACACAACGTTCAGAGCAGTCACCACACAGAAGACAAAGTCCTGTCAGGTTAAGAACAACGTTCAGAGCAGGTCCACCACACAGAAGACAAAGTGCTCTCAGGTTAGAACAACGTTTCGAACAGTCACCACACAGAAACAAGACAAAGTCCTGTCAGGTTAAGAACAACGTTCGGAGGCAGTCACCACACAGGAAGACAAAGTCGCTGCGTCCAGGTTAAGAACAACGTTCGGAGCAGTCACCACACAGAAGACAAAGTGCTGTCAGGTTAAGAACAACGTTCAGAGCAGTCCCCACACAGAAGACAAGTCCTGTCAGGTTAAGAACAACGACCAGGACACACGGCAGTACAGGACATCGGCCAAACGTCGAACACACAATGTTTTTTGCTTACATGGACTACAACAAATGATGCTATTTTTCAAATGACGTAAACTATCTTCTGTTCGTTCGTTACTTCGTATTTGTAGGAAGAAACTTTGTTACATTGTTCTTGTAGAAACATTGTTCTTCTTCTTCTTCTTTTCTTCTTCTTCTTCTTCTTCTTCTTTCTTTTTTGCTTTTTTGGCTTTTTTTTGTAAAGCAGGATAAAGCTGTATACAATAAAGATCCATTCCCAAAATTAAGATAATTTATTTTGGGGCCACATTCCATCTTTTGACGAAATTTTGATCATAATGAGAGCCTTCGTTCTTGTGTAATGCTTAAAATAGCTTTTTTTTTTATTTACTGTTACAACGTTTCAATAGTTGTGGCGTAGTGTTTAAGTAGTTTTTGGTAAAGTTTAAACGGTTTCAGTTAGTTTTTACTAATATTCAAACCAGTTTATAGTTTGTAAAATGTTTGATAAACGTTTTAATAGTGGTTTTTGTTTAATATTCAAAAACAGTTTCAAGAGCTTTTGCATAGTACTTAAACAGTTTCAGTAGTTTCAGTTTATCATTTCAAGAGTTTCACGTAGTTTTGTATAAGATTAAAACGGTTTCTGTAGTGTGTTAATCTGATGTTCACATTGTTATAGTCGTTTGTGGAAAATCTTAAACGTTCCCCTTTTTTAATTTAATGTTTAAACAGTTGTAACCGCTTTTAGATAATGCTTCCGCAGTCGTTCATCGTTTCGTGAAATGTTTTAAACGGGTTTCAGTAATTTTGTTTGTGTTATGTTTAAAATGGTTCGTCAGTTCTTGTGCAATGTCTGTACAGTTTCAGTAGGTTCTGTAAAATGGTTGAACAATTTCAGTATTTCATTTGGATGTTTAAATAGTTTCAGCCAGATGTTGTCTATATTTCAAGAGTTTTAGGGGGTTTTCGTTATTTACCTAAACAATTCAAAGTGGCTTTTGATGCAACGTTGCTTTAAAGAGGTCAGTAAATGTTTTGTAAGGTTTAGAAGTTACATAGTTTGTCGCAATGTTTAAACAGTTTCCTTAGTTTTGCGTTGTGGTTTTAACATTTTAAAGTAGTTTTTAATGTGATGTTTTATACTTGGTTTCAGTATGTCTGCGTGAATGTTAAACCGTTTCATTAGTTTTTTTGCATGATGTGTAGACTTTTAATAAAAATTAGTTTTTTACGCGGGGTTGTAAAACATTTGCAGTAGTTTTTGCAGTAATTCTGTTACAGACACGCAAACGCTACAACCAGAAACGCGGGTAGGCAATAAAAAGGTACAACATTTACATCTTTATCTACACTGGTTCAGAATAACACACAGGACGACCTGGTGAACGTCATCATGCGAACAGAGAGGGCCGTGGTAAGAGATTACCATTCACTTCAGTTAATAAACATCAAAAAGGAAACAAAAAATCTCA
>JADBJO010035567.1:0-12101 GCA_016801955.1 Conus betulinus | reverse complement strand
ATTATTCCCCTTACGCCAACCGCCACGTTTTCTGCGCGAGATCCGTGAAGGATTTTTCACGAGGAACAGCAGGCGGGAAAATTAACACAAATGACCAGGGAAAAAAACAACAACAACAAAACAAACAACTCAAACCCAAAAAGGCGATGATTATTAAATCATCCTTGAGGTTCCTGTCACTTGAAGGTTTAGTTGCCTTAGTTTCCGTCACAGGGGTGCTTGTTGAAGGCACAAAGACAAATGCCTACAGGTGGGTCTCCTGCTGCTTTCAGAGTTTCGTCTCTTCACTCGGAAGAGGGCGTGGTGTTGGGTTTGCGTTCTTGTTAAGAGGTACAACTTTCTCATTGTAGCTTAGTGGTGTACAGTTTGAAAATAGTGTAATCCTTAGTGCAGGACCTCTCTTTATCAAGTTATTGGAGACGTGGTTTCTCTTCATTATTTTGTTTTCTTCTTCTTTCTGCCTAGAGACTAATTACTCTCAAAACGATTACTCCCTTTAAGCTTTTTCTTTTCCTGAAATTTTTTTTCCACTTTGCGCAGCATGACCACACAGAAGAGGGAGACGAGGCAACCACACAAAAAAGAAAAACAATTTTCTAAACCACAAGGTCCCACCGCGTAGGGATTTTGTTGTTTTCCTGCATCCTTTATTTTCCTGAAACAGTTTTTGTCATAATTATCAGTCCAAACAAATGCCAAGTATCCAAGAGTTTTACCCACCCATAAAAAGCATGTTCTTATAAGGATCCAGTTGAAGGTGTCCAGAGATTGCCTGTGAAGGTTCCATTGTCAGTTGTGGCAATTTTGTTTTTATGGGGATGTCATCAACCAGACTGAAATAAACTTTAATAAATCAGCATTTTTTGAAGTGTGGATGATCTGCGAGATAGATGCTTGCCCCGACCAGTAAATGCACATGGCCTTGTTAATGGGGAAAGATTGACATCTAAATGAAGAACTGTACCTTGAATATTAACTCCTCTTTTGACCAAGTAAAGTACTTACGAATTCATAGCCTCTCAGATCAGTTAGATGCTCACTGGCTGAAGTGCTGCTGTGTGCACATCCTGGAAGGAAGATAGAAAAAGGTTCTAGAAAGAGCAATGGCACTCGCCTTAGCGAGCCCTAAGAATCTGATAACAAACTTACTCAAGGTTATAACATTTAGGTCCTTAGATCCTCCAAAAATTTGTTAGTGAGTGGCCACAAAAAAAAATGTTTGGGAAAAAAATGTATCAAATTAGGAAGAAAAATAAGAAGTGGTCTAGAGGTTCCGGTGAGGGCTGTTATAGATGGATCCCCATTATTTTTATTTGTCGACACAGGATTAGTCAGAGATTTGTTCCGGACATATATTTTGAAGAGGATTTGAATCCAGGTCCATACCACATCTATCCAAGTAAGTCACTGTGACTTCATCAATGAAAGAAAATTAAGAAGGAGCACCAAAAAAAAAATCCTCTTTGGTTTAAGTCCTTTACTGATGATTGTCAGGCTGAACCAGTCATGGGCGCAGATTATTGTGGCCTGAAAACCCTCTCTGTTGACCGGCAGCAAATGGGTACTTGACTCGGATCAGGGAAGGCTAAAGCAGCAGAAGGGGAGGGATGGGCTCTGCCTTCCAATTGTGCCATGCCCCAGACACAGTGAACCTCCCCAGCAGTCCATTATGGTGTGGGACTCTTAACCTTGACCTTCACTTTGAAAAAGATAAAATAACCTAACCTTCACTTTGAAAAAAAAAAACAACTTAACCTTCACTTTCAAAAAATGAACTTAACTTCACTTTCAAAAAATAAACTTAACCTTAACCTTCACTTTGAAAAAAAACAAACTTAACCTTAATCTTCACTGTCAACAAAAATGAGCTTAATCTTAACCTTCACTTTAAAAAAATAACCGTAACCTTCACTTTCAAAAAAATAAACTTAACTTTAACCTTCAGTTTCAAAACATAAACTTAACCTCTTCAGTATGCACTTATCAAACGAAATGAAAATAATTTTAAAAATTCCTACGAATATATATGTTGCTATATCGTAAGTTTGAAGAATGTCACATGAGCCATTTACTCGGGGGAAAAAAAAATCTTCTTCTTCAGAACTTTCTTTCTTCCGAATTGTTGTTCATCATACCTGGAACTTCATCCCAGTCGAAAATCTAGGTCACTCTAAGCTTCATACCCCCAGCACTTTCACTAAGTCTTATGCCGTAAATCCTACAAAACACAGTATCTCCATCACTAAATCTCAAGTAAATGGCTACAGGAAGAAGGAAGTCACGTTCTCGCGAGACTTCCTTTTCTACGAGAAACATGGCGGCGCCCATTGTTTGCCACGTGTTTTACCGGGCGCTGGCGGGCGCTCAGCGTTTTGGCTGTGTGATTTCCGGCGGGGCGCTAGCGGGCGCTCGCTCTGTCTGCAGCGCCCCGACCCTCCCCACCCTCCCCCACCCACAACTCCACCCAGCCCAGAGGAAGACCAGACGTCGCACTACGAGCCAGTGGAAGAGATGACCACCGCCGTCAACCAAACCTCCGGTGCTGCCTCTCACAGTTGCCGGCCATCGTGGCCGGATCCCTCACGGGGGTGGCCATCTTGGTCATCATCTTCGTCGTGCTGCTTTGTCGCTGCTACAGGGCTCGGCGGCAGTCCCCCGCGCCAAATACTGTGAGTCGGGAGGGAAGCGAGATTGTTTCTGTTACGATTGGCTAGGCATGGAATTTATGTATTTTGAGGTGTGGGTGGGGGAAGGGAAAGCGTCCATTTGGCGCCTGATTTGAGGAGATAAATGGTTCGCTCGTTCTTAGTTTCATTGTCCTGAACGTTGTTCATCTTGCCTGACGAAGACCAAAGAGGTCGAAACGTGTTGTGTTTTGTCCTGTAATTTGTTTTGTGCCATTTTGTGTGGTGGAATAGTCATTTTTTTCTTTGAAAGTTTGTTTCAATTTTCCAGCTGCCATCACCTGTTTGAAACTCAACGCGTTATGAATGGTGAATGGTGAATTGAATTCCCACCGTCCTGACAAGTATTTCATAAGCAACAGTATTGTGGGCTGTTTGTTGTTTTCTCTGCGGCATCTGTAAATTGTTTTGATGCATAGCAACTATCTACCCTGTGTTATTATTTTGATGGGACTGCACAATGATGCAAACTTTGCATTTGTTGTGTTGACAAAATTAACATGCTGTTCATTGTAGGTTGATATCAGATTCTGAAATTAGCTTCAGTGTTGATACATCTGAAAAATTTATGCCATCCATGGCAGAATCATTGTGGACGCCTGCCTTTTCATCTTTTGTGCCATTTGTCATGTAGTTTTGTGTATGTGGTGGTTTGTGAAACACTAGCATATGTTAAGTAACGGGCTTTTGAATAGTTGTGGGATTTTATTTTTAATGTGAATTCGTGACTGTGTGGTCCAAGATTAATCTGCAGGACTAATGCATGGTTTATAATCATGTTGGTCAGTCTGTGTGTGGGTCAGTCTGTGTGTATGTCGGTCTGTGTGTTGGTCAGTCTGTGTGTGGGTCATCTGTGTGTATGTCGGTCTGTGTGTTGGTCAGTCTGTGTGTTGGTCAGTCTGTCAGTATGGAAGGAGTGGATCTTCATCAACTTTTCTGTGGTTGCGTTTGCAGTGAGTATCGTAAAAGTGATAGAATTTTGGACTCTAATGGAGTTTAGAGTCCCACCACTCCTCCTTGTTTCCTTTTACTCTGATTTTTCACTTTTATTTAATTTCAAAGTTTTGTATGAAATAGTTTGCAGATTGTGATTGTCCATTTTCGAATATCTTATTTACTTTTTGTGTCTTGTGAATCTGCAAAGCAGTTCCTGCCCAGAGCGACTGTCATGGTGCCGGCATGCTACGGCTCTGTTGACGCCTCGGCTAGTTCAGTGCAGAGCATGGAGTGACCTTGTGACATTCTCGTTGTCCTGACCTCTGAAAACTTCATGGAATAATACACGCCAGTAACAGAGCTAGAATGGGACCGTTCCCAGAAGACTGTGCGCATAGCCTGTGGGAAGGCCAGTCAACAACCGACATAGAATGATCAAACATGAATGATAGGTGAAAGAAATTAGTGAAATGAATTCATAAACATTTTGACATGTATATGCGAATATACTGGCGCCACCGTGGACCTTCGGGGTGAAGTTATGAGTACCTGAACAGTGGAAAATCGGTATAAACAGTAGGGGACCCCAAACCTCTAGTCCTGTCCAAACTAGAGGTTGTCGCAAGGCTTGGACTTTGACAAAATGACAGCCCTGCTAGGGCCCCTGGTGGTCAACTGGGCTATGAACAACATGAACTGAACTGAAGTGCGAGCAGCACTGACAAAATGTGGAGGGGAAAACCATTCACAAACAGATGGAACGGTCGTCAAGTTTTGCCGCTGTCACGACTCGGCACACCACACCAGTGTTGAATTCCCCTCGGGGTGAGACAGATGTAAAAATAACTTGGCCTGCAGCGATGCCGTTGCTTGGCAGGCAGAGGCTCGTAACAAGCTTTACGCTGTGGGTCTTGGCTGGCAAGGCAGCTGTATCCGCAAGGGACACAATTTTGAATTGGTGACAGTTGTAGTAGGGAGATTTATGCCCCTTCCTGGAAGTCACTGGTTTCATTTGATATGTGACAGGGAGACAAACTATTCATACTACTTTTCAGAGACAGATATTCATGGTAATTTTCAATGATTCTGTGATTAGATATGTAACTTGTACTGTTGTTGCTTGTGGATGATTATGTTTATTAAACATGTAATAGATGACAAATGTCAGTGGTTACTTGTTATCAGTACTTTGCGATACCTGTAACACGCAACAAATACTAGTGTTACTTTGTCTGTGACACTGTTTTCATGGAAATGGATAATAAAACAGGTCACAAACATTGATCATGTGATGATTTCTGTCGGTCACACTGTTTTCGTTCAACTCGTGACAGACAACAAAGCCCAGTGTTACTGGTCGGCGATGCTGCTTTCATTACACATGTGACTGATGACTGATATAAATGGTACTTGTCGGTGAAGTTGTGTTTTTTTTTTTTTTTATGAAAGAAAGTTGTGACAAGTGGCAGTTACCCATGTTCCTTGTCAAGAATGCTGTCTTTATGAATAAAAGTAACAGTTACTGACGTTATTTATCAATATTGCAATGTCTATGATGTACACGTGAAATAATGTTACTTGTCTGTGACGGAATTTTTGGAATACGTGACAGATTGACAGAGACTGATCTTACTTGTTCGGCGATGCTGTTCAAGTTAAATACATGACAGGTGACAAATACAGGTACTAGTGACAGTTGAACTATGTGACCGGTGACAACGACTGATGTTTTGTGTCGGTGACACTGTCATAATGGTCCAGTGGAACCTTTGTGTGAAACCTGTCATTCTGGCTCGCCTCATGCTGTTGTGACTAACTCTTCTTCAGCCTATCATGCTTACTTTAATAGAGGATACGGTAACACCATTGAGGTACTCCCTGCTGCAGTGTGGACTCTTTTTTTTTTCTTTTTTTTTTTTTTGTTAGTACACAAACCCCACCCAGCAAAAATTACAAGGAATCTCTCTTTGTCTGTCCAGAAGGAAAGAGCAGTAAAGCGACGATGAAACAACAAAGAGACGGATGTTCGAAAAACAGGGTTAATTAAGAAAAGAACTCTGAAAGTACAGGTTTGTGGAAAGGAGGGGGGGCTTGGATGGGAACGAAGTAAAAGAGAAACAAACATGCATACTCTTGCTTATGCATGTTCAGGAGGAGGGTGGAGGGGGCAGAAATATGAAAAGAAAAGAATAAGAATACGCGCATAGACTTGGCCTCGGAATGTTTGCACGCATACACATGCACATGTGGCGCGCGTGAACACATACAAACGCTCGCTCACTCAGTCACTCACTTATGTACAGATTTGCACACACCACACACACACACACACACACTCTTGCTCGCTCACTCACTCATCACTCATGCACAGATTTTGTGCACGCGCGCACGCACACACACACACATACACACACACACACACACACACACACACACACACTTGGTCGCTCTCTCACTCACTCACACACTCACGCACAGGTGCACACTCACACACACACACCACACACACACACACACACACACACACACACACACACACACACACAGATGCACAAGCACACACATACGCACACACAGGTGTACACACACACACACACACATATCATTGATCACGAGGGTCCACTTCAAAGTGAACTAAAAGACAGGATGATTCAGACACCACGACTCTCAGCTCTGGACAGACGTGAGATTTTTTTTTTGTGAGGGTACTATTTTATTATTTTTAGCACAAGGTATGCCCTTTTTTTTTTCCAATAATAATGTTGATCATTTTCAGCACCAATCCGTTCTCAGGATTTCTCATTTAAGTTTTTAGAACCGACCTCGTCAGGGCGTGTTATTTTTTTAGCACCGGCTGTGTCATCGTCAGCACACAGGGGTCATTTTCAGTTTCAGTGTTGGCCAGCACTTGGTTGTTACATGGTAGCTTTGTCGTCATGCGTATGTGGTGTACGTGGTCTGTTTCTTCTGCGAGCTGTGCTTGTTTGTCGTTGTGAGGTAGAGGTCTTGTCCACCTTCTGTTTGGTTCATTTAGGATCTTTTTTTTTTTTTCCCCTTTGTTTGTTGTGGGGATATAGCTATGATGGCCGCTGCCAGTCCTTGAACAGTTGGGTCTTTATGGGACTGGGATCCTTTATCATGATGTGATCAAGTGTAAACAAGGGTCTGCGGGCACTTTATCATGGTGTGGCCTGGTATAAACAAGCGCCTGTGGTCACATGGCTACTGAAAACTTTGATGAGCAGGCCGTTTTTTTTTTTGTTTGTTTTTGTTTTGTTTTGTTGTTTTGTTTGTTTTTTTTGTTGTTGTTGTTGATCCACAAGCCTAGCTGGCTAATGAGAAAAATTCCAACTTCTCCAACCCTGAAAGCCATTCAAAATCCCCATGCTTGACTGAAACCCATGACTGTCTTCTCTGTTTCGTAAGAATAGCCGTCTGATACAGATACTTCTGGGGGGTGGTTAATAGAGTGGTGCTCATAAAGCGTTTAGCTTTTTTTTTTTTTTTTTTTTTAAATGAAGATGATTCTGTTTACTTTTATCCCACCGAGCTCTGTTTCATAAACTTACTAACTATGTGTCTGATGCATTATTAAATGCTGAGGGTCCTGTTCCATTCATCGGCAACATGATCGGTTGTTATTTTGGACGACAAAACCATCAGACTCACAGGGAGTCTAGGTGTCATGTGTACATCTGAGGGGGAGGGGGGGGGGGGGGGGGAGGGGGGGGAGAACTTTTTTGATGCTAGTGGCAAGCATTGGCTCTGCGGGTCCCTTTTTTTTTTTTTTTTCTTTTCGTAAATTCCAACGCCTGAGTTTTTAGCTGTTCCATCACACTGTTTAGCAATGTACTGCGTATGTGAATGTTGTGGGTTGCCCTTTGTGGAGAGAGTGCTTCCCCATTAAGTTGCCTCGGAGCATCTTTCAGCTGTGAAAAAAAAAAAAAAAATTGCCAAGGATATTAGGTGCAAAAGAATTCCTTGTCTCTATTGCTTTCCTATTTTCCGTTTGTTTGGAGCATGTTTTTTTTTTTTTTTTTTTTTTTTTTTTTTTTTTTTTTTTTTGCTAATCTGTTCAGTCTGTTTCAGTATTTTTTTCTCAAAATCTTTGGTAATAAACCTTAGGTGACATGGTGGACTGCTGTCTGTATTATCATAGATTGAACGTTTTCTGTGCCGTTGTTTACATCAGTGGGCTTGTTGCATGTACTTTCTATTGCTTTTTAAGTTTTTTTTTTTTTTTTTTTTAACAGTAAATTCGCCTCATTGTTTTCAGTGAAGACTATGTGGTTTTATGTGGATAAGGATTCCTTCCAGTTTTTGATTGTTTGTTTCTTTCGTTTGTTGGTTTGTTGATATGGTTTGATTTGGGGATAAGCGATTGATTTTATTGTTTGGTTGGTTGGTTTGGTTTGATTTGGGGATAACCGATTGATTTTATTGTTTGTTTGGTTGGTTTTGGTTTGATTTGGGGATAACCGATTGATTTTAAAGTTTAAGAATATGGACAGTATACATCAGGAGGAGATTGTTGTTTGACATTTGTGTAATACCCAAACCCCTTCTTTGGCTAGAACGTAATTGATTTTGGATGAAGGTAAAATTGATAACTTTGTCTCAACGTTACAGTGCAAGAGAGAAACTTATCACCTTTAAACCTGCTTCACCATTCACAAACGAGTAAAAAAAAAAAAAAAAAAAAAAGTCACAAGTGCTTCCCTTTCACTGTCAGTTGATTGTAGGTGAGAACAAGGTGTTTAAGTGGTTTTTTTTTTTAATGAAATGTGTATGCAGTGTAACGCACATTTTCAAAGTTTCTGCAGAAAACAGTGTGAAATTAATGTGCAAGGCAGACCTAAATATATTGACATCAGTACCAAAAGAGTTAAACCTAAATGTGTGAATATACACATGAAGGAGGTGCTGACAGCACCAGTGCGTCTACTCATAGGTTTACCTGGGAAGTACAGAAATTGACTCTGTCAGTGGTGAACTAATATGGTAGAGCTAATTGCTTCTATGATTAAGATGGATAGAGAGAATTTGAAAGACGCTAGACGTAAAGAAAGGTGAAAGGTCTGAACTGGCGCACTTTATACCTGAGAAAGGGCTTGGAAAACTGGAGTTCAAAGCCATATGTGTCAGGGTCATGCTCCTCTAAGGGAGTTCACTCTTATGGTTGAGGGAGACAACTCCGATTGGCCAATATCTTTAATTCTGTCTTATTTTTTTGGACTGTTGTGTACCCAGATTAGATTAGGTCAGATAACATGAGGCATTCAGCGTGGTGGTCGATATGTGCATGAAATATGTCTGTGTGTGTGTTCAGTTTAAAAGAAAAAATAACCTCTTGTTCTATGTATTGTGTAATGACTTTACAATCAGTGATATGTTTTATTTTATTCTGAATCTTCATTTGAGTCGTATCTATTTCCTACAAATATGTGTTTACCTGTACACAAAACTGATCTCGGTGTCTTCAGTCAAAATGTCATTCATCATCAACTGTTATGCAAGTACTGATTACAGTTTCGTAATTGTTGTTGCTTATGGTGTGTTGTACTGCGGGTCACTTCGTTCCTCTGTACTAATTCTAGAAACGTATCCACTGTCACTTTTAATATGCATGTTATGATTGTGTTTAATTCTCTGACTGTTTATAACATTGATTGAAATGCAGAATCTGTCAAAAGGGATATTTTTTTTTTCTGAACATCATTTTTTTTTTAAACTTGCATATGTGTGTGCATCATGTTTTTGTGTCATTTTACTCTTTCTTACTATTTTCTTTCTTTCTTTCTTTTGTTCCATTTTGATCCATAGTGATTTTCATTTAGTGCCCCCCCCCCCCCCCCCCCCCCCCCCCCGGCTTTTCCCTTCCTTTCCATTAATTTCATTTTATTACTTCGTCAGTTATTTCTGTGCTTAAATACCATAATGCAGAATGTGTTAAAACTTACACTTTTTTCGTCTTTGATATTAGTTTTACTTCTTTTCTTTTTTCCTATTCTTTTTCCATCTGATTTCTTTCATCTTTCTCTCTCGTCTTCTCTTCAGAATTGAGTCTTTTTTTTCTGTGTGCCTGTTTGTCTTACCCTTTGTGTTGTATGTATGTTTGATTTTTTTTTTTTTTTTTTTTGTCTACCCTTTGTGTTGTGTGTATGTTGATTTTTTTTAAAGTGAAGATGAAAACATTGATGAAGACTGACAGGCGATGATGATGATGATGATGATGATGATGATAGTGTTGATGATGATGATGATGGTGTGTGTGATAACAGTGATACAAAGCGGACGTCTTCAGGGCTTCGGATCTGGATCTCTGTACAGGTCAGTACATGCACTGTTCAAGCTGTGTGCTGTGTTGTGATGTGTTGTACAATGGACAGCGGCAGGCATGCTTTCGTACAGCTGTGGTTGAGTCCTAAGGTCGTAAAGTGCTGTGCCGACAAAGACAGAAGACCAGGTCCCTAGGTCAGGAATTGTCTGCTGAACTGGAGGCCGTCTCAGCACGTCAGGTTTTGGGCTGTATTCGTACCTTTGGTGTTCTCGGACGTCTAGGTCGCTTCGACAATGTGTTTAAAGGGAGCAGTTGGTAATGGTTTTCATGATATTTTGATTTTTCCGTGATCCACCTTGTGGACTGCAGATTAGTAAACACGCTTGTTTGAACCTCTGTGTGTGCATGCGTTTGTAGACAGTTTAGCAGCTAGCAAGTCCTTGCCAAAGAGCCTCGCCTTGAAGGTCCAGGGTGAAAGTCCAGTAAATGTTATTTTTTCCTTCCTCTTCTTTGCCTTTGCTGTGGCAATGCTCTCCCCTGTTTCACCTGTCCCGGCTTCTGCATCACAGACACACACTGGATCATCTTGTCGCGGCCTCAGCATGGGCAGCGGTCAGGGAGCAGTCAGTATCAGATGGTTTTGAGGCAACCTGTCAGAGGAGGCTCTGCACTGGTGCTGAGTGGCTGATGCCTTTTGTGAAAAAGAACACAACAGAGCACTGTGTACGACGCTTTGTGCTCAGTTACGATCATTGCTTAATCGGGGGAGCCAGCATGGTTGATCATCTGTATCTGTCTATCTACTGACTGTCTCCATGAACTAGTGGACGCCATGAAACATTATATGATAAGTGGATGTGTGCTGTTCTGTGTTGAGTAGAATTGAGAGGTGGAGAGTAATATACTGTGGCTCTAACATATTAGGTCAGCCCTCAAGATTGTTCCTTTGTGCAATGACAGAATTATCCATATTGACTCCATGGCAAATACTTCGTTTGGTTCAATTTTTCAACTAACAAAAAGTCTTCAATAAAGCTGATATTAGGTGGGGTAACATTGGTTGCTTCAGTATCATTTGTTGGTCGCTTCAATATCATTTGTAAACAGTCATGACTATTTCTTCAAGGAGACCCCAAGTAGAAGGGAACTTTGTCAGTTTCCCAGACCGGGAATAAGGAAGTCAGACAGTAATTCCATGTATCAAACCATTTTAAGTGAAAACATGCACACAAAATCGTAGTTTGAAAGTAGTAGCAGAATTAATGGGAACGGTGGCGGTTGTATTGCTTGGTGAAGTGACGTCATTACCACAGTGCTAACGGTGCCATTACAAACTTGAGGCATACCCTCGGTGGATAACATCAGGGACATGCTTTCTCACACACAGCACGCTCGCTGCGTGTCAACACATTCAAAATGGAAACTTTCCCCGAAGTTGGAGTATGGCTGCCTTAATGGCGGGATAAAAAAAAAAAAAAAAAAACGGTCACACACACAAAACTCCAGCCTCTTTGTTGGGTAAATGGGATTATTCCTTGCCTGTCTGTACAGGGAGTGTTGGCAGGCGTGTCAGCCTGCATATGCAGACAACAAAAAAAAAGGAAAAAAAAAAAAATTGGATCTCAGCACTTTTCTGTGAAACCGTGAATTTGAGTTTTACAGATGAAGAGCTGCTACGAGCTTCAGGGGGTAGCCCCACTCTTGCTGTGCATGCCAAGAAAACTTTCAAGAGAGAGAGTGTGTGTCTTACTCCATTAGTATGTTTGTGGGAATCTTGGTGTCCCAATTTCTATGACCATGTCTGTACCATATTCAGGAGACTTTTATAGTTACAAACCTGAAAGAAGCCTTTTTCTAAACTGCCATTTTGCTTTGATATCCCAAAGCTTTGCACTATCAGGTGCTGTTGGCCAAGACTTGGCGAGCCGTGACTGTCGTATTCTGTGTGGATCTGCTCTGAGGCACATTCAATATAGTCAACACGGGGGAACTCTTGAAGTTAAGATTTAACGTATTGAAATTAATTTTCTTTTGACTGACAGAGCTTAAGAGAGGGGAAAAATGAATGAGATTTGATTTTTTCTGTGCACATTGATTGTTTCTACACCAATTTGTGTTTGTCTTTTGACATGGCTGTGTGTTAAACAACTTGTCAAAGTGACTTTTTAAAACCGATAATTAAATCAAGAGTGCCTCGTGAA
>JADBJO010035566.1:5000-12102 GCA_016801955.1 Conus betulinus | reverse complement strand
ATCACTTAGACTGACTTGTCTGAACTAATGAGTCAAAAATGATACTTTTCCATCTCAGTCTATGGTTTAATGTGCGATCTTTCAGAAATTCATGCAGCAATGATGTCAGACTAAAACTAACGCCATGATCTAGACTGTGTGAGTCGACGAGTATTGTGCACCAGCCTTTTTTTTCTGGAGGCGTCAAGACAGAAACCCACTTGTCAAGAAAGTGCAGAGGTGGACAGGGTGGGGTTGGGGTCGAAGTGGGTGAGAATGGGTCGGGCGAGGATGGGGAATAGCTGGAGATTAAAAGAAAAACAGACATATGCAGCAGCTGATGCTATGATGTTTATATTGTCTTGTTGACATCACTGTTTTTTTTGCTCGTTTTGCTCATTAAAAAAAATCACGTAGAGATAATGAAGGGATGGAGGGGAGGGGATGGGGCAGAGGAGGTCTAGGATTCCTATACCCCACCCACTCTATAACCCAAATTCCAATCCTTATACAGAATAGGTCTACTTTAAGGAAAAGAGAGAGAGAGAGAGAGCGCCACAGGGCATATAAAGTTCTAAACAGTCGTTATGGGAAACCAGACAGTTTTCAGCTGCTCTGATAGCCCGACGTCATACTGCGCCCCTCTTGTTAGGAAATGTAAATGATGGCACAGTGCCTTCTCGATTTTTTTTTTTTTTTTTTTGGTGAAGATTCTTCTCTCTTAAAGCACAGTTCTCTTTGAAAACGAATATTTCATTGCATCTCTCTCTCTCTCTCGATCTCTCTCTCTCTCTCTCTCTCTCTCTCTCTCTCTCTCTCTCTCTCTCCCTCTCTCTGTCTGTCTGTCTGTCTGTCTGTCTGTCTCTCCTTATGCAGAGGTACGAGAACTTTTCTTGACGTTTCTAAAACAGGACCAATTGAACTTCCCTCTGCCCCCCCTCTACGTTCCGTTACCTCATGAGTTATGTCTACCGCTCGATTTACTGCCAGATCACGCAGAGTTCCGTTTACTGATGACGGCTGTGGCAATTCCATGTCTTCAGTTTATCAGGTCTAACGCTTGAATAATTGCACCGGTTTCATTTTCAGTTCCGTTCCGTTCATGTGATCCCACCATATGGCGGGGGGGGGGGGGGGGGGGGGGGGGGGGGGGGGGGGGGGGGGGGGGGGGGGGGGCTGATATCAGGGGGCACTGCATATTTGTTAACCGGTCTGTTTGTTCTCTCTTATTGAATGACAATGTAGAAGAGTGCGCAGGGTGGTTGTTAACCGGTCTGTTCGTTCTCCTATTAAATCACAATGCAGAAGAGTGAGCAGGATGGTGGTTCACATGTCTGTTTGCTCCGCTGGGTACAAGGTAACATTGGACTCGCATTTGTGGTAAACACAGCACCATCAGTATTTAGCACATCTTTGTCCTTGCGCGGGTGTGCATTTTGAACTGGTTCGAAAGTTTACATGCTTTTTCTTCAGCTTGAAAAGTACGTTTTTGATATAAAAACAGACGAATTGTAACACATTGTGTAATAACAGTTCTCTCAAGTTCAAATCACGTAGAGATTCGTAGTAATGAGAAATTTCCGGTAACTCAGCCCACCAAAGAAAGTAGATAGTGGCTGTTTCACTCCTGGATGAATTTCCGACGAACACTTCAGCTACAAACTGAAACTTCATTGCAATGCTCCGATTGAAAATCTTCTCATGAAATATTTGATCTAGAAGAAAAACAATAACACAAGGAATACAAAGATCAAGCATTTTAACTAAAAAAAAAAAAAACCCCCCTAAGAAACATTAACTACCTCATTTGTGTATAAATCAGAGACTAGAGGTTAACAAAACAAAGAAGCAAACAAACAAAAACCAACGAACTAACCATATCACCAAACAAACAACAAACATTCTTCTCTTGAATTGTATATTGAAAGTGTATCACGTACAATCCAGGCATGACCCGTTGGATTCCAAAAGTTAATATTTATGTTGTTTCCAAACCTATCCTTCATTTTATAATTTTTGTCACATCTTCCAAAATGCAACTTTGTCACATCAGTTTCGTTTTTTTTCACTTGTCATGTCTTCATTATCAATACCTCAGCATTCTGCATTTCAACAAGCAAATGGTGTGTTGCTTCTGTTCTCAGTCCTATTGCTTCATTGCTAGAGAAAATTATTGCTGAAAAAAAAAGACATTGCAAAACTATCAATTGCAGTTTGTCTTTGACAAAAAATCGATTTATCATAATTTTCATTTTCAATCTCTTGTCCTGCAATTTACCATAAAACATCAAAGCATTGTTCGCATACCCCCGCCTGGGCTGCCGTCAATGGGAATTGAGTTTCTGACACTTTTTTGTGGTTCAGAAGACTTGTATGTCACCACCACTGCACACACACTGGTGGTTTCTTCTCTGAGAGTCAAGTCCTACTATTAAGCCTATGAGCCCACCTCTCGAGCGCTGATTATCTGGGATTACAATTACTCACCGCAGAGCCAATTTTCTGGTGAGGCCAGACTCCATTTTTGAACCGTACAGAAGCACACAACGCAGATGTACAGCTTTGACAACACGTTTGAAGCAACATTTAACTGATGATGAGTTTTTCATCTTTCTCGATTTGTGCCAGCCATTTGATTGGATATATGTTTTTGAAAAACAGATGGGATCCATTCCAAAATTTGAAAAATGTTGTCTGTGTTTATGTTTCTTTGTCCCCTTAAAAATCCGTTTTCCCCCCCTCTAATTTCAATGTAAGGTACTGTATATTTAGTTATTTATTTATTGATTAACGTATTGACTTATTGATAGATTTGTTTATTCATTCATTTATTGTATGTATGTGTTTATTTGTGTATTCATTTATTAATCTATATCTTTATCTATATATTTACACAAAAATAGGACATTAAGCGGATTTGTTTTTCCTTTAACTTCCATGCGAGGATCTTAAAAAGAAACGGCTTTTAGTTTTAGTGTTCACCACACGGTACAGACAAACAAATATTTACAGGACAACATACAATGCATTTCAACCTCTTGGGTCCTCTTCAGGCAAAAGCAAGCAACATTTAGGACAATGAAAACGAAGAATTAGAAAACCACTTAACTACTCATATTCGGCGCAAAAAATGGCTGCTGGATGAAAATGAGGCCATTAAGAAGGGCATCATGGGAGCTGAAATAGTAATGATGACAATAATAATAATAATAATGGTAACAATGGCAATAATAGTGATAATAGTGGCGATGATGAAAACGTAGATAAGAGGAGGGATACTGGTGGATTTCTTTTTTTTTTTTTTTGCTTCATTTTCCGCCCTCAGTCACCTCGTTTCTGAAACTTCCATGCGTGGGTTTCCATGGGATTTTCATGTTCAAAGATAGGAATTTGGATGCGCTTGTTTTGTTTCTATTTGTGTATTTCTATGATGTCAGGGATGCCAGCAATGGGCGATGACCAGTTTATCACGGCTACTGTCAGTCTGCAAGCCTGTTTTTTGTTCTGTGCTTTTAAGCTATGTGTGTTTTTTCGAGAAAATAGCGCACGCGGGCGGGTACACTACATGTGTGTGTGTGTGTGTGTGTGTGTGTGTGTGTGTGTGTGTGTGTGAGTGTGTGTGTGTGTGTGTGCTTGCAAATATGGGTTCACGAATTGTCATGAAACGTGACGATTTATTTTCGTAAAACCCCATTTTTATCTGTTGCATTACATCATATTAAAAAAAAAATAACAATGGAAAAAAAAACAAAACAACATTTCAGATGCAGATTGAAAGATCACCGTCCCAGTAATACTAACTTTTTCACATAGCCTTTGCATTGAAAAAACCGTTTCTAATGTTTCAGACAAGTTAGAGAGATTCCACTGTTCAGAGTACACGATTCCACAATTGTCTTTAAACTAAAGCCAATTCGCATTCTGACGATACCGTTGAAACCTTTTCGAAAATATGTGTCAGACTCTCGTTCGCGTAACGTAGACACACAGTCAGTCAAACAAACCAAAGAGAGTTCCCCTTTGATGATTAACTGAATTTTCACATTATTTACACACAGTTCTTTCTACTAAGGTTTCACCTAATCACACGTACATATTTCAAATCAAAGCATCACCAGGTCCCCCAGATTCAAGATACCTTTTCTTTGGCCACAAACAGTGCCACACAAATATCTGTTTTTGTGAACAGACCCATAACAGTCTTTCCCCCCCCCCCTGGTTTTGGCCTCAGCAAGCCACAAAATGTTTTTAATCTCCACGACATCACGTCGACTTTCGAAAACATAAGCTGTGTCTGTGCCCCTCTCAATTAAAAAAAAAAAGTACCCTACGTGTCCTTAGACTGTCTGGGGGGAAAAGCTCCTGAAATGAAAAGAAAAGCAAATTAATCGTTTCATTTGAATCATGTGAAAAGTATTCTTATCTGCTGAAAATCAGTTTTTTTTTTTTCTCTTTTTTTTATTTTTCTTTTCACCACATCTTACGTGGATGTTTTTATGCCTATGACAGGCTAGTTTAATATGTACCAACATACTTCCCGTGTCATTCCAAAATAAATCGCGGCATACCCCTCTCTCCAACGCCTCTACATACGACGCCGTCTTTGCCCTCTAACTGAACTGGCCATCCCACAGGTGATAAACCAGAAAACCACTTACCTGTGTCATTCGTTCATCACGAGCCATGCATGCACGCTGCATGGTTTTCGTGACTGGTTGGGCCAAGGCACAAGAGGGTAAACAAGACTTTAGATTTTGTTTATCTCCAAAAGATTGCATAAGTGATCTCTCTAAGTCGGCACACTGATTTCACAAACCAGCACACATGATACAACCAGGAACTTGGACATGATTTCGTAACAATGTGAAAGACAGCACCAACCCCTTCTCCTTTATAAGTACGATTTTATTTATTCTGAGCAGTCTCGATTTTAAGGAAACCCTCTTTAATCACAGAATTCTGAAGCAAACAGTAAGTGGTTTCAAAATCTCAATAACACTGCATTTACAGGTATATCTCTTTTACGTAGCACACGCCTTTCTCGTTGTACACCATTTTATCTTTTAAACAATGTTCTGTTTTATGGCCTTGTTGAAAGCACTCCTCGATTCCTTCGCCAGTCCTTACCCAGCGGACAGCAGTTAGCTGACGCAGTTTTATCAGTAAGTGGCTTTTATATATTTTAAAACAAACGAATTAACAGGGGTAGTTTTTTCTTATACGCCTTTGACGTTAACAACTATTTTCAAATTAGGAAAGAAAAACAAAACTGGCCAATTATGGCTTCGTCAAAAGCACTGTTTAGCGTCATTTTTTTTCATCGCCATCAAACAGACAAGAATTTAGTTCATGAGTGTCTCCAAAGTTGATTCAATGACAATGAAAAGTGGTGTGTTTCAGTGAAGGGGGGGGGGGGGGGGGGGGGGGGGGGGGGGTAGGGGGGGGTGTGGGCGTTTGTTCTGGGTCTTTTAGAAGTCTCTCAAGTCTCCTGATCTGTTAACGGTTTCTTCTTGTCCAGGAAAAAAGAAACGGTTTGCACTGAGGCTGCACTTCAATCCAGTCTATATTAAAGGCCAGTAATTAAAGGCGTAATGGGTGCACTAATATCTAGTCAGCGATTCTCCTTTGATAGTATGAACATCTAACCGGCAGAAAAACACTAACAGAGTTATCAGATGAAAAGTACTTTATGGGCACTATATATCTATGTGCTGTTTAAATGACATTTGTGTGTGAACAACCGTAACACAAACTCAAAGCTTAACCAACAGACTTACGTCCTACCTTTCTTACAGGTGCCAAAACTGAAGCTAGATCACATGAGGTATTACAGATTATGCATGATGACTGAGCTTATCCTGGTCAGATCAAGTTTTATTTTTTTCCCTCCCGTCCGTTTCTTCAAAAGAATATTTGACCAAGGTTGTTTTAAGCAATGAAAATGTACTCTCTTTTCCCTTTCCCGTGCTCATAAGCATTATTTTCCCAAGCCACACGTACAGTCTCTCACCAGATTACGACTTCTCCAATATGGCATTGTACCATGAGCTAATGTCTAACACACCTCTGGGTATGATTCACACGCATACTCTAAAATTAACCAGCACATCCATAATTCAGTTCCTCGTCTACTAAGAGACCCTCGATATATTTCCCCCCCTATATTTGACATAAAACACACAATGCAAAAACCCATATTACTGAAGGCGAAGCAGGTTTACTGTCATTTGCTCCCACTGGTATTGTCTAAGTCAATTCCTAAGTCACGAAACAGTCATTTTCATAGGTCTGGGAGTTCCTCTCTCTTCCTCTCCTGCGGCCAAAATATTGTTGGTGAAATCAAGAATGACGTGTCACTGGCAGGTTCCAGGCTGGTGGCAACGGATTACCACCCTGTTTTTTGATACAGTAAACGGTGCTCGTCTGGTCAAGAAGAAGAGAGAAAGAGGAGGTAGGATGAGGAAGAGGAGAAGAAAGAAGAAGAAGATTTGAGAGGAGGAGGCGAAGGAGAGGAAGAAGAAGTCAGGAGGAGGAAGAAGTTCTGAGGAGGGAGGAGGAGGAAGAAGAAGAAGAAGTCAAGAGGGGATGCGCGGAGGAGGAGGAGGAAGGTAGAAGGAGGAAGCAAGAGAAGTAAGGAGAAGGATAGGTGGAGGAGGATGTTAGGTGAGGAGTAAGAAGGAAGAAGAAATGAAGAAAGGAAGACGAAGTGGTAGGAGACCTGCTGACGAGAGTAGGGAGGTAAAGATGGGAGAGGAGGAGTAGGAAGAATAATCAGAAGAAGTAAAGTAGAAAGAATAAGAAGAAGAAGCAACACAACAACAACAGGCAATCTACGACAAACAACAAAACAACGAGCAAGGAACAATCAACAACAGGCTAAAGATTCATCTACGAGCAGAAGCAACAAACAAAATTAAATACAAAAATCAGTCAGCAGCATGGCAGCAGTGCAGCTGCAAAGCCGGCGAACAAATACCAATAACCAACCAACGAACGCACCATACCAAATCCCAAACCAATCAAACTCATGTATGCACCATACCAAGTAGCGCCATAAGACACAAAACTCAATTCCAAGTTTTTTGTTTTTTTTTTACATTCAGGTTCCGCTGTTGCTGAAGTG
>JADBJO010035565.1:0-12103 GCA_016801955.1 Conus betulinus | reverse complement strand
AATATCAAAATCACACGAGATATCGTTATTTTTGGAATAGATCAACGTGTGAAAACAGAGACAGTTTTTGATTTCATTATTATGCTAGCTAAACTTCATATATATAAGTGCAAAATCAAAACACAAAGACCAAATGCTTCAATTTTTCAGAGTCAATTGAACAATAGATATAAAATCGAATTGTTTAATGCTAAAGTCAACAACAATCTAAACCATTTTCATGCTACATGGAACAACTACAGGCCAATGATTCTTCAAGAAAACACTTCCTTAAGCTCTTGATCTAATACACATTTTCATATGCCCAGTCTTCTTTCTTCACAACCTCCCTCTGAAATGGAGAGAGTGAGGAAGGAGAGGAGAAACAGTAAGTTGTTAAATCTCGCAAAAGATGATGTCACTCTTTTTTTCCCACTTTTTTTCCCGTTGTCTAAACTTATGTACGCGTCTATGTTTATCTTGCTTGCTTGTTTGTTTTGTTTGTGTTTTGTTCCTTCTTTAAAAAAAAAAACGTTTTTGGACATATGCCATTAACTGTTTATACAGAAATGATGCTAATGTACATATGACTTGGCGCACTGTCCTCTTTATGCGCATTTGTAATCTCTATATTGTTTGATTAAAAATGTGAATTAAAAAAACAATCATTCATATATCATGCATTCGTCACATCAAACCACTGGTAAAGTCTGTAACTTTTACTACACATCAATGCGCATGGAGTCAAAAATAAAACATTCTCTCTTTCCTTGAAACTTCACAAATATTTTTTTCTTAAAAAAAAACACATTTATCTAAATCATCATAAATAAACTTTCTACTTTATCTGGCCAGGTGATCTTAAACTATTCATGAATCACTGTCTCTCTTCGTTCTTTGTTTGTACTGTCCTAAATGTTAAATGTGCTTTATTTAGTCTTTGATTCATTAAAGACAACCTTCCATGTTTTAGCCCAAGCTTCTATTTTAATTAAATCGGATTGTAACGTTTCTTTCCTCACGATGTGATCTTCCAATGCCAAGGATATACTTGTATCATCTGCAAATAGCTTGATATCTGACTCAATATTATAGCTATATCATTGATGTAGACTAAAAACAAACAGGTGGTCCAAGGGACAGAACCTTGTGGTACTCCTTGGAGTCACGCTTCAAAATAACTGCAGGTGGGGCGAGCACGTCAACAACACTGCCGCAAAGGTTCGTCTTCTAATAAACTGTCTTCGCTCTTTTAAGTACAAATTGACCAGAGGGGCTCTTGAAACCATGTATAAATCATTTATCCTGCCGATATTTGATTATGCTGACATCATCTGGGATAATTGCGCGGAGTATCAATCAAATATCTTAGAAAATTTACACTTGGACGCCCTGCGCATTATCACGGGTGCTGTACGTGGAAACTAGTCACAAAAAGCTGTTGGAAGAGTCAGGATTTTGTACTCTGAAGGAGCGTCGTCGCAGACACAAAAAAAATAATGTTCCATAAGATAGTTTCACAATGTCTGCCCTAACTATCTCTCTGTGACCTAATGCCACCCTTGGTTTCTGCAGTCAATCATATCACCTGCGAAGACCCTTGGATAGACTCATCCCTCGACACCAAACAGATATATACCACAGATCCTTTTTCCCTTCAACTGTATCCATCTGGAATACCCTTCCTACTGCTATTCAACAACAAACCCAGTCTCTCAGCTACCTCAAAACACTACCTTTCCTCTGCAGACACTCTTGTCCCACCTTACTACTACCACGGAAATAGAAAGGAACAAATAATTCACTGTCGACTCAGGCTTGCAATGAGTGAACTAAATTATGACCTGTACAATCGCCACATTCATAACGATCCATCATGTGCGTGTACTTATCCCCAAGAAACTGCCGAACACTTCCTCTTGTACTGCCCTTTGTACACTATACATCGAACAAACACCATCCACAGCCTTCCTAGAGAACTGATTTCTGTTCGTAATTTGTTATTTGGTAATGGTTCTTTCAACATGGAAACTAATATTCATATTTTTGAAATTGTTCACAAATTATTTCTCTAACAAAGCGTTTTGATTTGTAACATAATTCCTAAGACTATTTCAAACTGCCCCTCTGGTCACATCGGGCGTACATATATGGATTTGTTGACCTGCTGCTATTGTGTCTTTTTCTTTTCTCATCGTCACTAGTCTGCATTCTCAATGCAGCCTGGTTAACATTTAGAATTGTGTCCTGACATTTTATTGACAAGACTCATGAACTGACTGTCCCGCGAACTGATATTCAGTTATAGAAACTGGTTGCCCTCTTTTATATAAACTTGGCATACACCTCCACTTTCGTCACACTTATGTACTTTTCTATTACCTCTCCATCATTTATTTTTCACTCCTGTTGTCGGGTTCTGTTTGATTGTTTATTTATACTTTTTTTGTTTGTTTGTTTTGTTTGTTTTGTTTTTTTTTTTTTTTTTTCCTGTTTGAAACTTCACGTTGCTGTAACAAAAAATGCTTTGCTGTTCAGACGTCCGTCGCAAATTCATTGTGTGCTCTTTTTTGCTTCTTTATCTCAGAAAGTACGTGGCCGATCTTTGTGAAAATTAGCAGGTATGTTCACTATGGCTTATGGATGATGCGTTTAACCTTTATAGTTTTAGTTTACCCATTATCGCACTAACGGCTATACTGCCCGAATCACGAATAATGCCCGATGTTTAATCATGGATCATGCGCGACGTTTAATTTACCGTTACGGCCGTTACTAACGGCTATAACGACCAATAACGGTTTTGTTTTATACGGAATATCTCAGAAAGTAAGTGGCCGATCTTTCTGAAAATGTGTAGGTATGTTCATTATGGGTCACAGAGATGCCCGATGTTTAAGTTTACCGTTATAGCCGTTACTAACGGCGCGAAATAGTTTTCTTCTTGATGGAAAATCTCACAAATTTTCAGAAATATCGGCCAAGAACTTTCTAAGTATGTTCATCATAGGTCACAGATGATGGCCGATGTTTACCAGAATAGCCATTACTAACGGTTACGCCAGTCAAATACGTTTTTTTTTTTTTTTTTACTCCTTATGTATTTTTTCATGCGTATTCAGGATAAACTGGGAGGACGTTTATATGCTTTGCTTTGTTTGTTTGTTTTCTAGGGCTCCATTGTGCGATTTTCTACACCTGAATGAGATTGACAGGCGTACGATAGTCATTTGCAACGAATTTGACGGATCAACAGCACGTCAAATTGGTTTCAGCTGAAAATCATGCTACTACTACTACTGCTACTACTGCTACTTACTACTGCTACTACTACTACTAGATTTTTGTCGGTCATTGTGCCGGCTCAGTGTTTGCGTTGACTGAAGCTGCAGTCAAATTTGTTGCAGCGGAACATCATGACCACTATTAGGACGACTACATTGCAGCAACTTACTACTACTACTTTAACATTTCGTTTTCTTTCTTTTTTTTTTTTCTTTTTTTTTTTTCTTTTTTTCCCCCCTTATTCTAGGGCTCCATTGTGCGATTTTAATCAACACAGGAATACGATAGTCATTTGCCAGTCAAACTGGTTTCAGTTGAAAATCATGAACAACAACTACTACTATATTTGTCAGTCATTGTTCCGGCTCAGTATTTGCAATGAATTTGCCCAAGCAATAAATTTGACTGAAGTTACCGTTGCAGCTGAATATCCTGACCACCACGTCGACTAAAACGTTACCACTATTGGTTGCAGCTGGTTTAACATTTCTTTTTTTCTTTTTTTTAAATTTTCTTTTCTCATTCTAGGGCTCAATTGTGCGGTTTTCTGAAACCTAAGAATGGGATCGACATGCGTACGATAGTCATTTGCAACGAATTTTGCTGATCAGTCAGATTGGCTGCAGCTGAAAATCATGACCACTACTACGTCGACTACAAGGGTACCACTACTACTACTACTTTAATATTAAAGTTAATATCTTCAAATCACGGTCAGACACTCATTGGCAGGAACATCCGACAAAATACAATCCAGAATGTTACCAACCTAGATAGTCTCGGTCAGTGATTCTTCCTACCACGCATGCAGTGTTTTTATCCCTGGAATGTTAGATTATGAGAAGGCCTTCGACAGTGTGGATAGAGAGACGCTGTGGAAGCTGATGAGGCATTACGGAGTCCCCAAGAAGATCATCTCCCTCATCCGGTGCACCTACTACGTCGACTACAAGGGTACCACTACTACTACTACTTTAAGATTTTTTTTCTCTCTCTCTTATTCTAGGGCTGAATTATGCGATTTTCTAAACATGGGAATGAGATTGACAGGCGTACAATAGTCATTTTGCAACGAATTTGACTGATCAACAGCCAGTCAAATTGGCTGCAGCTAAAAATCATGACTACACACAAAACAACAACAACAACAAGAACACTACTACTACTACTACTACTACTACTACTACTACTACTTCTACTACAAGATATTTGTTGGTCATTGTGTCGTCTCAGTATTTGCATTGAATTTGACTGAAGCTGCAAATTCCAATGCAGTCAAATTGGATGCATCTGAATATCATTGACCACCACCACTACGTCGATTACAACGGTACCACCATTACTACTACTTTTTTTTTTTTTTTTTTTTTTTTTTTTTTTTTTTTTTTTTTCTTTTTTTTTTTTTTTTTTTTTTAACCATTCTAGGAATGATATTGACAGGCGTGATTGACGCGATAGTGATTGACTGATGAAATTGGTTGCAGCTGAAAATCATAATTACTAATACAACAACAACAAACTACTGCCACTACTACAACTGCTACTACTACTTACTAGATTTTTGTAGGTCGGCTCAGTACTTGCATTGAATTTGCACAAGCATTAAATTTGACTGAATCTGCAGTCAAACTGGTTGCGGTCGACTAGAATGCTACCACGACTACTACTTGTTATTCTAGCTAGTAGTAATGATAATAGTAGTAGTAGGTGTTTTTGTTGTTGTTGTGTTGTTGTGTTGTAATAGTAGGAGTCATGATTTTTCAGCAACAACCAATTTAACTGTCTGCTGATCGGTCAAATTCGTTGCAAATGACTTTCGTACACCTGTCAGTCTCATTAGCAGGTTTAGAAAATCACACAATTGAGCGCTAGAGTGAGAAAAAAAAAAAAAGATGTTAAAGTAGTCGACGTAGCCATGGTATGATATGTGGCCATGATATTCAGCTGCAACTAAATGACTGCAGCTTCAGTCAAATTCATTGTTTAGGCAAATTCAATGAAAATACGGAGTTGCACAATGACCAACAAAAGTGGTAGTAGTAGTAGTAGTAGTAGTAGTAGTAGTAGTAGTAGTAGTAGTAGTTGTTGTTGTTGTTGTTGTTGTTGTTGTAGTTGTAGTAGTAGATGATTTTCAGCTGCAACCAATTTGACTGGCTTTTGATCAGTCATCTTAGTTGCAAATGACTACTGTACGCTTGTCAATCTCATTCCCAGGTTTAGAAAATCACACATGGAGCCCTAGAATGAGAAAAGAAAACGAGATGTCAATTTAGTAGTTCTCATGATATTCAGCTGCAAGGAATTTGCAGCTTCAGTCAAATTCAATGCAAATACTGAGACGACACACAATGACCAACAAAATATCTTGTAGAAGTAGTAGTAGTAGTAGTAGTAGTAGTAGTAGTAGTAGTAGTTCTTGTTGTTGTTGTTGTTGTTTTGTTGTAGTCATGATTTTTTTTAGCTGCAGCCAATTTGACTGGCTGTTGATCAGTCAAATTCGTTGCAAATGACTATTGTACGCCTGTCAATCTCATTCCCATGTTTAGAAAATCGCATAATTCAGCCCTAGAATAAGAGAGAGAGAAAAAAAATCTTAAAGTAGTAGTAGTAGTGGTACCCTTGTAGTCGACGTAGTAGGTGCACCGGATGAGGGAGATGATCTTCTTGGGACTCCGTAATGCCTCATCAGCTTCCACAGCGTCTCTCTATCCACACTGTCGAAGGCCTTCTCATAATCTAAACATCCAGGGATAAAAACACTGCATGCGTGGTAGGAAGAATCACTGACCGAGACTATCTAGGTTGGTAACATTCTGGATTGTATTTTGTCGGATGTTCCTGCCAATGAGTGTCTGACCGTGATTTGAAGATATTAACTTTAATATTAAAGTAGTAGTAGTAGTGGTACCCTTGTAGTCGACGTAGTAGTGGTCATGATTTTCAGCTGCAGCCAATCTGACTGATCAGCAAAATTCGTTGCAAATGACTATCGTACGCATGTCGATCCCATTCTTAGGTTCAGAAAACCGCACAATTGAGCCCTAGAATGAGAAAAGAAAATTTAAAAAAAAAGAAAAAAAGAAATGTTAAACCAGCTGCAACCAATTAGTGGTAACGTTTTAGTCGACGTGGTGGTCAGGATATTCAGCTGCAACGGTAACTTCAGTCAAATTTATTGCTTGGGCAAATTCATTGCAAATACTGAGCCGGAACAATGACTGACAAATATAGTAGTAGTTGTTGTTCATGATTTTCAACTGAAACCAGTTTGACTGGCAAATGACTATCGTATTCCTGTGAATTAAAATCGCACAATGGAGCCCTAGAATAAGGGGGAAAAAAAAAAAAAAAAAAAAAAAAAAAAAAAAAAAGAAAACGAAATGTTAAAGTAGTAGTAGTAGTAGTTGCTGCAATGTAGTCGTCCTAATAGTGGTCATGATGTTCCGCTGCAACAAATTTGACTGCGCTTCAGTCAACGCAAACACTGAGCCGGCACAATGACCGACAAAAAATCTAGTAGTAGTAGTAGCAGTAGTAAGTAGCAGTAGTAGCAGTAGTAGTAGTAGCATGATTTTCAGCTGAAACCAATTTGACGTGCTGTTGATCCGTCAAATTCGTTGCAAATGACTATCGTACGCCTGTCAATCTCATTCACAGGTGTAGAAAATCGCACAATGGAGCCCTAGAAAACAAACAAACAAACAAAGCAAAGCATATAAACGTCCTCCCAGTTTATCCTGAATACGCATGAAAAAATACATAAGGAGTAAAAAAAAAAAAAAAAACGTTTGACTGGCGTAACCGTTAGTAATGGCTATTCTGGTAAACATCGGCCATCATCTGTGACCTATGATGAACATACTTAGAAATTCTTGGCCGATATTTCTGAAAATTTGTGAGATTTTCCATCAAGAAGAAGAAACTATTTCGCGCCGTTAGTAACGGCTATAACGGTAAACTTAAACATCGGGCATCTCTGTGACCCATAATGAACATACCTACACATTTTCAGAAAGATCGGCCACTTACTTTCTGAGATATTCCGTATAAAACAAAAACCGTTATTGGTCGTTATAGCCGTTAGTAACGGCCGTAACGGTAAATTAAACGTCGCGCATGATCCATGATTAAACATCGGGCATTATTCGTGATTCGGGCAGTATAGCCGTTAGTGCGATAATGGGTAAACTAAAACTATAAAGGTAAACGCATCATCCATAAGCCATAGTGAACATACCTGCTAATTTTCACAAAGATCGGCCACGTACTTTCTGAGATAAAGAAGCAAAAAAGAAAAAACATTACAGGCCGTTACAGCTATTAGTAACGGCTGTAGCGGTAAATTAGTTGTAGTCGTCTTAGTTTAAACTGTGGAGTTTTGCCTTAACCATTGCTTTAAACAGAATTTTTATTTCAACATTGTCACAAATGTTACAAAAGTAAATGAGACAGGGCAACAAGAAATACTTATATAAAGCCTATCTTATGAGCGAATGCACACAATGAATTTGCGACGGACGTCTGAACAGCAAAGCATTTTGTTACAGCAACGTGAAGTTTCAAACAGGAAAAAGAAAAAAAAACAAAAAACAAACAAACAAACAAACAAACAAAAAAAAAGTATAAATAAACAATCAAACAGAACCCGACAAAAGGAGTGAAAAATAAATGATGGAGAGGTAATAGAAAAGTACATAAGTGTGACGAAAGTGGAGGTGTATGCCAAGTTATATATAAAAGAGGGCAACCAGTTTCTATAACTGAATATCAGTTCGCGGGTCAGTCAGTTCATGAGTCTTGTCAATAAAATGTCAGGGACACAATTCTAAATGTTAACCAGGCTGCATTGAGAATGCAGACTAGTGACGATGAGAAAAGAAAAAGACACAATAGCAGCAGGTCAACAAATCCATATATGTACGCCCGATGTGACCAGAGGGGCAGTTGGAAATAGTCTTAGGAATTATGTTACAAATCAAAACGCTTTGTTAGAGAAAAATAAAATTTGTGAAACAATTTCAAAAATATGAATATTAGTTTCCATGTTGAAAGAACCATTACCAAATAACAAATTACGAACAGAAATCAGTTCTCTAGGAAGGCTGTGGATGGTGTTTGTTCGATGTATAGTGTACAAAGGGCAGTACAAGAGGAAGTGTTCAGCAGTTTCTTGGGGATAAGTACACGCACATGATGGATCGTTATGAATGTGGCGATTGTACAGGTCATAATTTAGTTCACTCATTGCAAGCCTGAGTCGACAGTGAATTATTTGTTCCTTTCTATTTCCGTGGTAGTAGTAAGGTGGGACAAGAGTGTCTGCAGAGGAAAGGTAGTGTTTGAGGTAGCTGAGAGACTGGGTTTGTTGAATAGCAGTAGGAAGGGTATTCCAGATGGATACAGTTGAAGGGAAAAAGGATCTGTGGTATATATCTGTTTGGTGTCGAGGAATGAGTCTATCTAAGGGTCTTCGCAAGTGATATGGATTGACTGCAGAAACCAAGGGTTGGCATTAGGTCACAGAGATAGTTAGGGCAGACATTGTGAACTATCTTATGGAAACATTATTATTTTGTGTCTGCGACGACGCTCCTTCAGAGTACAAAATCCTGACTCTTCCAACAGCTTTTTTGTGACTAGTTCCACGTACAGCACCCGTGATAATGCGCAGGGCGTCCAAGTGTAAATTTTCTAAGATATTTGATTGATACTCCGCGCAATTATCCCAGATGATGTCAGCATAATCAAATATCGGCAGGATAAATGATTTATACATGGTTTCAAGAGCCCCTCTGGTCAATTTGTACTTAAAAGAGCGAAGACACAGTTTATTAGAAGACGAACCTTTGCGGCAGTGTTGTTGACGTGCTCGCCCCACCTGCAGTTATTTTGAAGCGTGACTCCTAAATGTTTGTGATGATTTTGTTGTTGCATAGTTGTGTTTCCAAACTGTAGGTCATGAGAAACTACATTCCCCCTGAATACATTAAGTAACTCAGTCTTTGATTCATTAAAGACAACCTTCCATGTTTTAGCCCAAGCTTCTATTTTAATTAAATCTGCTCAGCATCTACGGTAATTTAGTCAAAAACTATGACAAATCTATTCCAGACCAATATGTATTTTTTGATATCTCAAAAGCCTTTGATCGTGTGTGGCACAGGGGTCTCCTACTTAAACTTAACGCAATAGGAATTAGGGGTCAACTTTTACACTGGTTTGATAGTTATATTTCAGACAGATACCAGTCTGTTGTTATCGGGGGTGAACAATCCATCGTGAAAACCATTTCCCAAGGAGTACCACAAGGTTCTGTCCTTGGACCACTGTTGTTTTTTAGTCTACATCAATGATATAGCTAGTAATATTGAGTCAGATATCAAGCTATTTGCAGATGATACAAGTATATCCTTGGCATTGGAAGATCACATCGTGAGGAAAGAAACGTTACAATCCGATTTAATTAAAATAGAAGCTTGGGCTAAAACATGGAAGGTTGTCTTTAATGAATCAAAGACTAAATAAAGCACATTTAACATTTAGGACAGTACAAACAAAGAACGAAGAGAGACAGTGATTCATGAATAGTTTAAGATCACCTGGCCAGATAAAGTAGAAAGTTTATTTATGATGATTTTAGATAAATGTGTTTTTTTTAAAGAAAAAAATATTTGTGAAGTTTCAAGGAAAGAGAGAGAATGTTTTATTTTTTGACTCATGCGCATTGATGTGTAGTAAAGTTACAGACTTTACCAGTGGTTTGATGTGACGAATGCATGATATATGAATGAGATTGTAAGCAAGCCGTGAGTGTGCCTGGGCTGTGCGCTAGTCCTTCCTCCACTGACATACCCCGAGGTTGACAAAGACCCAAGAGGTCGAAATGCATCGTGTCTTGTCCTGTACTTTGTTTTGTCAATGTCCTTGGTGGCAACTAACCCCCACTCTTTCTAAATTTTGCATCGTTCTCCGCCATCAGTCGCTCCATTTTGAAACTTTACTCCTCATATTGACTAATACCCTTTGTCGTGTTGTACAAATGCGCATAAAGAGGACAGTGCGCCAAGTCATATGTACATTAGCATCATTTCTGTATAAACAGTTAATGGCATATGTCCAAAAACAGTTTTTTTTAAAGAAGGAACAAAACACAAACAAAACAAAAACAAGCAAGCAAGATAAACATAGACGCGTACATAAGTTTAGACAACGGGAAAAAAAGTGGGAAAAAAAGTGACATCATCTTTTGCGAGATTTAACACCTCTCCTTCCTCACTCTCTCCATTTCAGAGGGAGGTTGTGAAAGAAAGAAGACTGGGCATATGAAAATGTGTATTAGATCAAGAGCTTAAGGAAGTGTTTTCTTGAAGAATCATTGGCCTGTAGTTGTTCCATGTAGCATGAAAATGGTTTAGATTGTTGTTGACTTTAGCATTAAACAATTCGATTTTATATCTATTGTTCAATTGACTCTGAAAAATTTGAAGCATTTGGTCTTTGTGTTTTGATTTTGCACTTATATATATGAAGTTTAGCTAGCATAATAATGAAATCAAAAACTGTCTCTGTTTTCACACGTTGATCTATTCCAAAAATAACGATATCTCGTGTGATTTTGATATTAGTTGTGTTTCGACATTTTTCATTAAATAACTTTTCAACTTCTGTCCAAAAAGTTTGAGCGTGGTTGCACATCCATAAAAAGTGTTGGACCGAATCTCTCTCTCTCGTTACAAAAAAGTACAACTTGTCGTGTTTGTTAAGCCCATAGCATTTAAGACAATATTTGTACCAATAATTCTGTGTATGATTCGAATTTGTAGCCATTTTAATTTTATATCTTTGATTTTGTGGACATGAGTAAATACTTTATTCCAATGGATTTCAGAATTCAGTTTGTTTAGCCATTTGTAGCAGCAATTTGGCTTGCGCTCATCTTGAATGAAAATTTCATAGAACTGTTTGGCTCCTTTATTTTCCTTCATAATAGTATTAAAGCCTTCGGTGTGTTATGACTTATGTCTCTGTTATTATCTATTTTCATACCCGTTTCCTTATGAATTGTTTCATTGAAGAAATCCATCCATTGTATGAGATAAAATCTATGGTGTAGTCAACATTAATGCTAAATTCTCTAAAGTTCATAAATTGTCCATTTGGTTTCAAAAAGTGTTTATTGCGAATATCCCTTTCTCTAACTTATTTTTTGCTTGATTACCGCATTTCCTACTTTTATCATGTCATTGTAAAATACGGGTTCAACAAGTAGTTCATTTAATGTCTCGGGTGTCACACAAAGACAAAATTCCCGATAGGCTGTAAACGTGTCTTTCCAAAATGAATTAACACTTGTGTATCCAGAACCGTACCCTGGTCCATAATTTTCGATTCTATCACTGAAGGGGGGTATATTTTTAAAACGATGTTCTTCCATTTATGACTTGTGGTTTTAGTTTCTTTATCCACAGAAGTTTCAAAGCATTAATGTATTTTTTAATATCAGGTATGTTTAAACCACCTTGCTTTACAGTCTTCACTGCTGTTTTCCTGCTTATTCTATCTTGTTTGCCATTCCAAACGAAGCTGAAACACATCTTTTGAAGTTTTTGAATCAAAAGGGTCAGGAGGGTTAGGTAGCAAAATCCAGAGGTGTATAAGTTTTGATAGATTAAGTTTTCACATTCTTTTAAGTCTTGAGTGAACCAAACACCCAGTATTTTGAATTTAGAAGGATTCCATATCATTTTCAGATGAGGACAGTATCTTTTTTCGAGTTTTTTTATAACACCCAAGCCATATTGATTGCGTTTTTTTTCATATTCAAGAGTAGGCCTGAAAT